>CAUYQU010096022.1:0-26004 GCA_963574635.1 Cheracebus regulus
AAAAAAAAAAAAAAAAAAAAAAAAAATGAGTGTGGCTTGGAGGAGCGTTTTAGTGAAAACTTATTGTCCTGAATATGCTGTTTATAGAATTTTGGACTTAAAGGGGGTTGCTGGTGAGGGCTTAAAGTGAGAAAAATTTTATTGCAAACTGAAGAAAAGGAGATCCTAGTAAGGCAGCAGCACAAAGTTTAGCAACAATGTCATTTGTGATTATGTGAAAAGTAGAATATGTGCCTAATGAATTGGACAATCTAGCTAAGGAGATTTCCAAGCAAAGTTGTGCAGGTGCCACCTGGTTTTCTCTTGATGCTTACAGTAAAATATAAGAGGCCAGGGGCAGTAGCTCAAGCCTGTAATCCCAGCACTTTGGGAGGCAGAGGCGGGCAACTCATGAGGTCAGGAGTTCGAGACCAGCCTGGCCAACATAGTGAAACCCTGTCTCTACTATAAATACAAAAATTAGCCAGGTGCAGTGGTGCACGCCTGTAGTCCCAGCTACTCGGGAGGCTGAGTCAGGAGAACTGCTTGAACCCGGGAGGAGGAGGTTGCAGTGAGCCGAGACCATGCCACTGCACTCCAGCCTGGGTGACAGAGTGAGACTCTGTTCAAAGAAAAGAAAAGAAAGAAGAAAGAAAAGAGGAAAAAAGGAAAGAAATTATGGGAAGGACTATTAAACAAAAAGATTCCAGAACTTGATAGGTTTTGAAAATTCTCCAGAGAACAAATGATGCTAAAATTAAGAAATGGCAGGCCACATACGGTGGCTCACTTCAGGCGGCAGAGGGAGGAGGACTGTTTGAGACTAGCCTGGTTAACACAATGAGACATCATAGCTACCAAACAACAACAACAACGGCAACAACAACAAAGGCTTTTGAGCAAGGATAAGCTCCAGGGAACTGCCAAGAAAATGTGGTCTAAAGATGTAGCCAAATATATGACTATAAAACATTTCATTAAGACCTCAGAAAAACAAAAAGCATTGGTTCAGAGTATAGTCATCCCCCAGTAT
This sequence comes from Cheracebus regulus, assembly GCA_963574635.1. Taxonomy (NCBI): domain Eukaryota; kingdom Metazoa; phylum Chordata; class Mammalia; order Primates; family Pitheciidae; genus Cheracebus; species Cheracebus regulus. The sequence goes on from CAUYQU010096022.1 coordinate 1,013, forward strand.
CTGTGGGGGACTAGTTCCAGGATCTCCTCTTGAATACCAAAATCCACAGATGCACAAGTCCCTTATACAGAATGGTATGGTATTTGCAAATAACTTATGGACATCTTCCATATACTTTATTTTTTATTTATTTATATTTTGAGATAGGGTCTTGCTCTGTCAACTAGGTTGGAGCCCACCGGTTCAATTTTGGCTCACTGCAACCTCCGCCTCCCGGTTCAAGCGACCCTCCTGCCTCAGCCCCCCGAGCAGGTGGGCCACAGGCACATACCACCAAGCCAGGCTAATTTTTTTATATTTTGGTAGAGACAGGGTTTTGCCATGTTTCTCTTAGGCTGGTTTTAAACTCCTGGGCTCAAGTGATCTGGCCTCAGTCTCCCAAAGTGCTGGGATTACAGGCATGAGCGATCGCAATCAGCCCTCCATATACTTTAAATCATCCCTAGATTATTTGTAATAACTAATACAATGTAAATGCTACGTAAATAGTTGTTATACCGTATTGTTCAGGGAATAATGACAAGAAAAGTCTGTACATGTTAAGTACAGACACAACCACTGTAGACGTAATTGTATAGTACATGTCAGAAATAACATACAAGAATTTGTTTTTTGAGACAGAGTCTCACTCTATCACCCAGGCTGGAGCGCGGTGGTGCAATCTCAGCTCACTGCAACCTCCGCCTCCCGGGTTCAAGCCATTCTTCTGCCTCAGCCTCCCGAGTAGCTGGGAACACAGGCGTGTGCCACCACGCCTGGCTAACTGTCTGTATTTTTAGTAGAGACGGCGTTTCACCATGTTAGCCAGGATGGTTCCAATCTCCTGATCTTGTGATCCACCTGCCCCAGCCTCCCAAAGTGCTGTGATAACAGGCATGAGCCACCGTGACTGGCCTTTTCTAAGGGACAGAGTCTCATTGTATTGACCAAGCTGGTCTCAAACAGCCTCAAGCAGTCCTCCCACCTCAGCCTCCCAAAGTGGTGGGATTACAGGCATGACCCACCACACTAGGTCAAGTGTCTTCAGTTCACAGTTGGTTGAATCTGCAATGTGGAACCTGTGGATATGAAGTATGATTGCACTATTCAGCCATACAAAAGTCTGTTCAAGTCCAGGCGTGGTGGCTCATGCCTGTAATCCAAGCACTTTGGAGGCCAAGGCGGGTGGATCACCTGAGGTCAGGAGTTCAAGACCAGCCTGACCAACATGGTGAAACCCCGTCTCAAAAAAAAATAAAAAATAAAAAAAACAAAAACAAAAAACAAAAGGCTGTTCAAAAGGATTATGTTTCACAGATTATTTCAAGTGAAAAACAGGTATCTAAGAAGTTTAGGTCTCATAAAGAAGATATTTATGAGTGTGGCTTTTGTGTAATGGAGTAAATCCAAAGAGAATCACAGGAGGCCCACAAAATCTTCTGTATCATAGAAACACTGCCATCTTGGATCAAAAAGAACAGAAACAGTACAAAATAAAGAGACCACCAGTTCCCCCAAAATTCTACTGGAAAAAAAGCAGGATGAGAAAAGAACTCAAGTAAAAATACACTCTAGCTTTGATGAAAAAGGAAGACTCAGAAGACAAAATCAAGAGTCTAGAGGGTAGAGCCAACAACCATGGAGAATTATTCCTCTGTTTTAAGGCCTGATAAAAGAAACTCCAACATTTCCTGGATTTTGTAACAGCTAATAAAATTAATGACTCCTTTTTGAGCCTCCCTCTCTCCCCTTTTATGTACAGAAATGTGTTTATTGGTTATCTAACGCCTGTCTCACGATTGTATGCTAGGTACATGGGGAAAGGATAACTTGTCTCTTTAGTCCCACAGGTTCACAGATTGAGAGGAACTGTACTTGAGGAGCTGTGCTTAAGGAACTATACCTGGGGAGGGCTCACCCAAACCTGGACCTAATTTAGGGAATAAAACTCTGGACTCTGAGCTAATGCTACACTGGGATGAGAATTCTGGAGACCTTGAGAGGGAGTCAGTGTATTTTGGACATGGAGGTATGTAAACTACTGGAGACCTGAGGGCAGACTACGACAGGCAGTTTCTAAGATGGCTCCCAATGATCCCTGTGCCTCCTGGTATTCACACCCAAAGGTAATTCATTCTTGAGTGTAGGCTGCATTTAGTGAACAGAATGTAGCACAAGTAGTACGTAGAATGTCAGTTCTGAGATTAAGCCGTAAGAGGCTATGGTTTCTGCATAGGCACATGCTCTCTTGTTCACTGTCAGACAGGCCAGCTGTCACATACTGAACTGTCTTATGGAGAGGTCCATGTAACAAAGAACTGAGGGAAGCCCCCAGCCAACAGCCAGCAAGGAACTAAGGCCCTCAGTTCAGCAAGCCCCAAGGATCAGAATCCTACCTGTAACCATGTAAATAAGTTAGAAGCAGATCCTCCCATTTGAGCCTTCAGATGAGACCCCAGCCCTGGCCAACAGCTTAAATGCCACTTCATGAGAAATCTTCAGCCAGAGGACCCAGCTAAGCTGGGCCTGGATTCCTGACCCACAGAAAGTATGATATATGTTGGTTATTTTAAGACACTAATCTTTGGGGTAATTCATTATGATGCAATCAAATTACCAAGGTTTCCAAGGACTTGAGAAGAGAGATAAGATTATACGAAGAAAGAGGCCAATAAACCAACCTTGTAGTTCGCATTTGCAAAGTCTCTCCAACTACAGGTGAGAAACTGGGGTCAGGAATAGGTGAGCCCTCACTGATTTCCTCCAACGGTGGAGTCTGAGGTAAAACATCAGGACGGCCAAGATGAACGCCTGGAGAAAAAGAAAGAGAAGATGGGGTAGGGAAAATACAGGGAAAAATATGCAGCAGCTTGGCTTCCTGGATAGAAATGGGGAGCAAAGGTCCTGGCCGGACAAGGTAAGGGCTCAGAAGGAAGGGAGGGAGTACCCAAGCACATGGGGACCCCAGCCCTAGCACTGACCTGGCTCCACTTCTGCCTTTGTTGTCACTTGTGCCTTGTGTTCCCCAGAGACTGATGGCTGGTAAGTAATGCAGGAGTTGCCACTGGAGCCTGCTCGCCGAGAGAAAGATGAACCAGACCGGAACTTTTTGGAAGGAGAAGGCTTCACTTCAAAAGGGAAAGAGAGAGCCTACTTAGAAACCACCTTAGCAACCATTACCAAGACATAGATACAAACTGCTAGTATCCCCAACACACACTCAAAGTTGTTCTGAAAAGTGAAAAGGCTAATGTCAACAAAGATAGGTTCTATGAACTACTATTCAGAGAACAAGGTATTAGCTCACTTCACTTTCCAAGAGGCAGGAAAACCTCGAAGAAAGGTAATATATCTACACCTACCCCTCCAACATGGAACTCTGATGGCTTTGCTTCCATCAGATGAAATGTCCCCTATTGCATAATTCCCTTTTTGTTTTTTCTTCTTGAGATGAAGTTTCACTCTTGTTGCCAGGCTGGAGTGCAATGGCGTGAACTTGGCTGACTGCAACCTCCACCTCCAGGGTTCAAGCAATTCTTGTGCCTCAGCCTCCTGAGTAGCTGGGATTACAGGAATGCGCCACCACACCCGGCTAATTTTGTATTTTTATTTATTCATTTTCAATATATATATGTATTTTTAGAGATGGGGTTTCGCCATGTTGGTCAGGCTGGTCTCGAACTCCTGACCCCAGGTGATCCGCCCACCTCAGCCTCCCAAAGTGCTGGGATTACAGGTATGAGCCACTGTGGCCAGGTGAAAAAGATAACTCTTTTGCTCCACATCTTCATAGCACATATGCACCCAGCACTATAATTTATTCTTGTAAGATTGAAATTCTTTTTTTTCCTTTTCTTTTTAAAATTTTTTGTAGAGACGAGGTCTCATCATGTTGCCCAGGCTGGTTCCAAACTCCAGGGCTCAATCAATCTTCCTGCCTTGGTCTCCCAAAGTGCTGGGATTATAGGTGTGACACATTGCACCCAGCCTGGTTTTTCCATGTCCCTTAAGACTGTCTGGCATGCCTAGATCCCTCTCCCTCACTGTGGGACTAATGATGCCTAATATAAGAAGAAGGGAAAAGAGAAGCTAGAATTTGCTGTGGCAGCAGCATGGAAGATATGCCAAAAAAAAAAAAAAAAAAAAAAAAAGGCACTTCTTAAATAAGAAAGTTGAGTAAATGCTTCTCTAACCACTTCAGATAGTCAAGAAAACAGGACACTGGTAACCTCCTTGCATATCTCTGTACGTAAAAGTCAGGCTCTGCCTCTCTCTGTGGCATGGATCCTACATCCACAACTGCACTTAAATGGCCCTCACCTCATTTGACATATGCAGGAAGAGCCAAGGGGGAAACAACAACTTGGAAACAACTGTGACAGACTAACATAAAGGACAAGAAAGGACTCTCATGGGATGTAGGTGGAAGAAGAGGCCTCTGGCGTTGGCAGCTCCCTACCAGAGGTGTCCTGTCCCCTATTCTCTTGGGGTAAGGCTGCCACTGGGCAGGAGTAGGCAGTCATTTGGTAGAGACCACTTACAGGGGATCTTCTTAAATACTGTGTTGCACATGAAGCGCTGGAACCGTTCAGCATAGAAGCCTGGGCGATGCACTGAGACAGTGTCCTACAGAACAGAAGAAATGGCTACATAGTTAGACAAAGGGAGGCCCAGCAAGAGAATCTCTAGTCCAAGGGTCATCTTTCCCCAGACTGAGTCCCTAGCAAAAGGGAAAAATCCATAAATGAAATAAGAAATAAATGCAGGAGGTTGGGCACAGTGGCTCACGCCTGTAATCCCAGCACTTTGGGAGGCCAAGGTGGGTGGATCACCTGAGGTCAGGACTTCAAGATCAGCCTGGCCAACGTGGCGAAACCCCGTCTCTACTAAAAATACAAAAATCAGCCAGGCGTGGTGGCAGGCACCTGTAATCCCAGCTACATGGGAGGCTTAGGCACAAGAATCACTTGAACCTCGGAGGTAGAGGTTGAAGTGAGACGAGATTGCACCACTACACCCCAGCCTGAGTGACAGAGTGAGACTCCATCTCAACCCAGCACTTTGGGAGGCCAAAGTAGGCGGATCACTTTGAGGTCAGGAGTTTGAGACCAGCCTGGCCAACATGGTGAAACTCCGTCTCTAATAACATACAAAAATTAGCCGGGTGTGGTGGTGCGTGCCTGTAGTCCCAGCTCCTTGGGAGGCTAAGGCAGAAGAATCACCTGATCCTGGGAGGTGGAAGCTGCAGTGAGCCAAGATCGCACCATTGCACTCAGCCAAGATAGCGCCATTACACTCCAGCCTGGCAACAGAGCGAGACTCCATTAAAAAAAAAAAATTAGCTGTGCATGGTGGTGCATGCTTGTAGTCCCAGCTACTTGGGAAGTTGAGCCAGAAGAATCACTTGAAACTGAAAGATGGAGGTTGCAGTGAGCCAAGATCATGCCACTGCATTCAGGTTGGGTGACACAGTGAGACCGTGTCTCAAAAAAAAAAAGAAAAAAAGAAATGCAAGAAACTGAGAAGGCAAATCAGAAGTGATGGAGGCAGAAGTGGGAAGAGAGCTTCCAGTATTGCTACTCACTCCGTCATGTACCAGGGCTTTCCAAGAGTGCTCCAACTTCTTAACAAACCTGCAAGAAAAATGTACATCACCTATGCCTGTCATTTTTAAATAAATGACCTTAATAACTTTCTATTTTAGGGGGTTAAAGGGGTAACAGAAAACCTTGGAAAGACAGAAGCTGGAAAGCATATCCACTGGTACACTGGTTTTCCAAAGAACAGGTATGGCAGTGCTGGTTCCTCACGAGACCAATGTTGTTTCTAGGTAAGTCAACTATTCCCCCATGGGAAGAGGACAATTTATGTCCCTGGCAAATCAGGGACATGAAATTTTATTATAAAAGGAGAGCTGAAGGAACAGATGGACAAGACTGGAAAAGGTAGTTAAAATTGGATGATATTACTGAACCAACAAATCAAGTACTGGCCCCCTCATCAGTACCTAAAACCTTACTGGAACAAACCTGGGGTCTAACATTTCCAGCTCCTCTCTGATGATCACATCATTGCCTCTTAGTTCCACAGGCCAATACTTGTTACAGAACACAGTGACCCTCCTGTTTTTCCTCCATGGAAAAGGGTAACATTTCCAGCTGTATCCCAATGTGGAGTATGACTCATCTCACCGGTTTTTACAAAGAGCCAGACAGATGGCATATTCTACCCTGGTGCTTCCAAAGACTGACTCAGCTTTCCACAAAAGGTATACATTATGTTTGGGGAGGGAGGTTATAAAAGCAAGGGAAAGTAGCAAAATCAAGGAAATAAACCACCTGAAAACTAATGAAGTAAGTAGCCACTTACTTCACTGTTCTTGCTTCAGGAAGAACTTGGCAACAAATCCATCTAAAAGAGGAATGTGAGTGGCTATCCATATCCACCCTCTCTTAATTTGGGATCCATATGCTCCTCACCTGTAAGACTGTAGAATGTCAATGATGCCAATATAAAGCAGAAGCCTTTCCCCTTTACTATTCCGGGCAGGGATGCCACCCATACTGGAAAAAGCAAAAAGGAAAGGTTAAGAAAATCTGTTGGCTATTTGAGTCAGATCAGGGCAGGGAACTGAAACCTAAACACAATTGCCTCATCCTCCATAAACCAGTAGATCAGACAAAAAGAGAAAGAAATGTATTTAAAAACCAGGAGAAAATGAGATCCCTCCTCTAAACTCAGGAATTCTCTGCAGTATGTATTATAATCTAGTTTCCTCCAAATCTCCTTGCCTACCACTCCAATTCCACCAAAGAGAATCTAAAATTGCCAATACTCAGCAATTTTGGGAATGCTCTCCAAATTAACTCTGAACTTAAGTACTTCTGTTATCTTAATTTATGCCCACTAAGACACTCTTACTGAGTCATGTTATGGGACTCCTTAAAAAAATGACATCATCTAAGATACTTGTGATATTTCAGTAACTACACTTACTAGATAGATCCATGATGAAGAGGCCTTCCATAAAGTCTATAATAAATTTTTTTTTTTTTTGAGACAGGATCTCCTTCTGTTGCCCAGGCTGGAGTGCAGCGGCATGTACAGTGGCTCACCGCAGCCTTGACCTCCTGGGCTCAAGCAATTCTTCTGCCTCAGCCTCCTGAGTAGATGGGACCACAAGCGCTCACCAACACACTCAGGTATTTTTATTTTTTGTAGAGATAAGGTCTCATCATGATGCTCAGACTGGTCTCAAACTCCTGGACTCAAGTAATCTGCCTGCCTCAGCCTCCCAAAGTGCTGGGATTACTGGCATGAGCCACCATACCCAGCCCATTAATTATTTTTGATAAAGTTTTAATATATTACTAACAAAAAGGGTAGATTAAAAAATAATAAAGTTCTAATATAGTTCACAGACATGCATTTAAGACTTCAAATATAATTTTTTCAGTCTTTAACTCTTCATTGAATAGCTCTCTTTCTCAGATATAGTATAAACCCGAAATTAATCTTTTCTTTTTATATTAAAAAAGCCTGTTAAAGCTCATTCTATACTTCAGTAAACATTAATGTTACTGACTCAACTGCTGAGTCAAGGCTACTCCTTTCCAGAAGCTGGGTCCCTTCCTCAAGAAAAAGTGCTGCGAGCCTATGTTCTCCTCCCTAGTGCCCCTGAGCCACTCACTGGTCATCGGTCTCCATAGTGCCACCCCGTCGAGCCTCTCCCTGGATGGATTCCATGGCTGTAGAATACAGAGCCTTTTGGGGGGCCGGTCTTCGAGTGTCAACTGAGTATTGTGTTTCGCTGCTTAAGGGCTCTCGTTGTGCATGATCTATATTGTGGATTGACATCAAGAGGCTATAGTCCATTATCTTGAAGCTCTGCAGCACCTAATGGAAGGAAAAACATGATCTAAGCCTTGGGAAATACAAAAATATTTTTCAGGATTTCAGGGTTTTTTTTTTGAGACAAGGTCTCAATCTGTTACCTAGGCTAGAGTGCAGTAGTGTGATCTCCACTCACTGTAGCTGCAACCTCCCAGGCTCAAAGGATCCACCTACCTCAGCCTCCCAAGTAGCTGGGACTACAGGCCCACACCACTACACCCAGCTAATTTTGGTATTTTTAGTAGAGACAGGGTTTCACCATGCTGCCCAGGTGATCTCTAATTCCTAGGCTCAAAAGATCTGCCCACGTCAGCCTCTAAAAGCACTGGGACTATTGTTATGAGCCACCATGCCCAGCCTGACAGCTTTCATGATGTAATTATTGTTAACAGTGAACCTGTAAGGCTAAACATCGGATTATCTTTTGCACCTCCTACTCCCTCAAGAAATGTATGTTAATCTCCTCTTGTTAGTCTTTATTTATTTATTTATTTAGAAGGAGTCTTGATTTGTCACCAGGCTGGAGTGCAGTGGTGTAATCTTGGCTCACTGCAACCTCCAACTCCCTGTTCAAGCGATTCTCCTGCCTCAGCCTCCTGAGTAGCTGGGATTACAGGCGTGTGCCACCACGCCAGCTAATTTTTGTATTTTTAATAGAGACGGGGTTTCACCATGTTGGCCAGGATGGTCTCAATCTCCTGACCTCGTGATCCGCCCACCTTGGCCTCCCAAAGTGCTGGGATTACAGGCGTGAGCCACTGCACTCGGCCTGGTTAGTCTTTATTTTTTTGAGACGGAGTCTTGCTCTGATGCCAGGCTGGAGTGCAGCGGCGCAATGGTTAATCTTTATTTACATCCCCTTAACTTTCTTTCATCTGAGTAAATACAATTTTCCCAAGTCCCACTGCCTAGCCCACAAGACTGTCTTTGTTCTTTCCATGTATGTCTCCATGAAGAGAACACTACCTTCTCAAAGGAACAAGGAATACATATGTTGTGCTGTGAAGATTCCACAATGAGGGTCTGGTAAAGTACACTTGGTGACCGAATAGACCTGTGGCAGGACCTTATATGACTACTTTCAATTCAGTTAAACATTTACTGAGGCTGGGCGCGGTGGCTCACACCTGTAATTCTAGCACTTTAGGAGGTCAAGATGGGTGGATCACAAGGTCAGGAGTTCGAAACCAGTCTGACCAACATGGTGAAACCCCATCTCTACTAAAAATACAAAAATTAGCTGGGCATAGTAGAGCACACCTGTAGTCCAGCTACTGGGGAGGTTGAGACAAGAGAATCACTTGAACCCAGAGGCAGAGGTTGCAGTGAGCCAAGATCGCGCCACTGCACTCCAGCCTGGGCAACAGAGCAAGACTGAGTCTTGGAAGAAAAGACATTTACTGAATCCCCACCATGTGGGCACTGTGCCTCCTTACAGAGATATAAAGATATTTAAAAGAGTTTCTTTCCTCAAGGACATTATACATTTAGAAAGAGATACAAATGTAAAATGAACACAATACAGTTGAATATGTTCAACAGTGGGAAGTGTTCACATGATAGAAGAGTACACAGGAGGTCAGGTCAAGAGTGATTATCTAGGCTGGTGCAGCTGCTCATGCCTGTAATCCTAGCACTTTGGGAGGCCAAGGCAGATGGATCACTTGAGGTCAGGAGTTCGAAACCAGCCTGGCCAACGTGGTCAACCCTGTCTCTACTGAAAATACAAAAATTAGCCAGGTGTGGTGGCAGGTGCCTGTAATCCCAGCTACTGAGGAGGCTGAGGCAGAAGAATCGCTTGAACCTGGGAGACAGAGGTTGCAGTGAGCCGAGATTGCACCATTGCACTCCAGCCTGGGCGACAAGAGTGAAACTCCATCTCAAAAATAAAAAATAAATGTAGATACATGTATCTATTGGTGACAAGGGCAGCATGAAGGTAAGAAACAGGATGAAAAGTTAAGGTAGCTTGTTGAGAAACAAAGCTAGGGAGATGAGAGTCAGAAAATGGTTTTGATTAGAGTGCCAAACATCTGACATCCCTATAGAGAACAACAGGAGATACACTGAAGAACAATACTGAAAGCCCAGGTAGAGTCGGATGTCACACATCTGTAGACCCCAGTATACATGGCTGTATAGTATTCTTCAGCAGCACTCAGCTTCCAAGATAGAAATTTGGATTTGGCAGGCAGGACGAAAATCTGAGGAAGGATGATGCTGGTGTGAAAATAAGCAGGGCATTTGACTACAAGGCCCAGGCTAGCTAGAAAAGGAAATAAAGCCCATTGGGGGAGGATAAACAGGGAGAAAGTAAACATGTAAAGGAATGGCAAAGAACTAATTAAAAGTTATTTTAAATACAGCCTGAGACATATGGTGCTAAGGAACAGAGTCCCGTCTCCCACAAGCTTAATGCCTAAGAACAATCAAGCTGTTTTAGTAACTGAGATTTTTGGTGTCTGAATAACAAACTCACCAAACAGTCACGCTGCAGGGTCTTACAGAGAGCATTGTACATGTCAGCATCCAAAAAAAGACCATCAGGGATATCTTGTAAGAAGTCTAGGTCTTTAAATGTGGGAAGAGGCTTCTCTCGCTCTTTCTGGGAAGCCCGCCGTTTATAGGTAGAGCCTTTGAGGTCATATTTGATATGCATTTTGACTGATCTCGGTAAAAGATTATTCATCACCACAATCCGAATGTTCTTGCCACCTGCCTGCACACAGTACAGTCCATAGAATTTAGGCAGCAAAGTCCGAGGGTTCTGGTTGAGGTTCTGAGAACACAAAAGTAAACAGAGGCAGGAGAACAACGTAGCTGATTTTCAGTGCAACTCAAGGGGAAAAGTTACACCCATCCTCCCTTTATCTCCTATAAGAGATTCAGACACAATTTGTCTGCCTGTAGTACATCATGTTTGCTTAAAATTTCCCTATGTGTCTATTTCGGCCAGGCACGGTGGCTCACGCCTATAATCTCAGCACTTTGGGAGGCTGAGGTGTGCAGATCACGAGGTCAGGAGTTCGAGACCAGCCTGGCCAATATGGTGAAACCGCATCTCTACTAAAAAAATACAAAAATTAGCTGGGCATGGTGGTGCGCACCTGTAGTCCCAGCTACTCAAGAGACTGAGGCAGAAGAATCACTTGAACCCAGGAGGCAGAGGTTGCAGTGAGCCGAAATCAAACCACTGCACTCACTCTGGGCAACAGAGTGAGACTCTGTCTACAAAAATAAATAAATAAATAATTTCCCTATACATCTATTTCAATGATGAGTTCACCATCAAGCTGTGCCACAGACTCTCCAATACAGAAATCAGTACAGGATTTCTGTACCAATATATGATGGATATATTCCTTCAGAGAAGTTTAAGAAAAGACTACACCCTCTGCCCTGGGTATAGTATATTCTTGGAGGTATTAAGGAAGGTAAGGAGAGTTATGTAACTTCTCCAGAACCTCCAATAGCAGTCAGAGTAAGGCTGCAGAGAGTATTATCAAGGGAAGTAACCTACCTCATTCACCAAACTAGAAGTTGAACTAGGAACAGAAGACGAAAACAGCCAGGTGCAGTGGCTCGTGCCTGTAATCCCAGCACTTTGGGAGGCCAAACAGGAGGATCCAAACAGGAGGATCACTTGAGCTCAGGAATTCAAGACCAGCGTGGGCAACACAGGAAGACCTTATCTCTACTAAAAATTTATAAAAATTAGGCCAGGCACAATGGCTCACGCCTGTAATCCCAGCACTTTGGGAGGCTGAGGCAGGCAGATCACGAGGTCAGGAGTTCAAGACCAGCCTGATTAACATGGTGAAACCCTGTATCTACTAAAAAACAAAAAATTAGCCAGGCGTGGTGGTGTGTGCCTGTAATCTCAGCTGCTCAGGAGGCTGAGGCAGGAGAATCACTTGAACCTGGGAGGCAGAGGCTGCAGTGAGCCGAGATTGCCAAGACTGCGCCACTGCACTGCAGCCTGGGTGACAGAGCCAGACTCCCTCTAAAAAGAATAATAATAATAAATAAAAATCAATAAATAAAAATTAGCCAGGCGTGGTGGTGTGTGCCTTCAGTCCCAACTACACAGGAGGCTGAGGTGAAAGGATCACTTGAACCTGGGAGATCAACAATACTTAGAACAGATAAACAAAAAAAGAAACGGGGTGAAATGCACAAAATTGAACTATACTCTTAAGACAGAAGTGCTGACACTGTTTTACCCTGCTGAAGACAGCCTCCCCAGCCTTGTCCAGAAGGAGGCAGCACAGGTGGAGAGTGCTTCTCTCTCCCTTACCATGTAGTATCCTGGAAGCAGCTTCTGCAGAAACTCTGCCTCTTTATGTTGAACTGTCTTAATAATGAACTCATCGTCGCTGGACACATAGAAGAGGGAACCACTAGCTCCAGAGCTACAGAGTTCAATCAGCGGCTCACTACAGAGGGAGTACTGGTGCAAAGAGAGAAGAACATAAGAGATTGAGACACATTAGGGCCTTGCCCAACACAAAAATCAACTACAGATGCAATTCTTTCCTAAATAAAAACCAGAGCGAGACTATGGAGAAAAGGGGCCTTTCTTTGGGAATATCCCTCTGATACGGGAGTCACAGGGTCCTGATATCCAGAAGCTTACCAAGTAATCATCAGGTCGGATACCAAATAGCTCCCGAAAGTAGCGGAAGGCAACAGGTGCATAGGTCTTGAAACGAAAGTCATTGTAGTGATGAGCAGGGGTCAGGTTGCTCCCTTCACTGTGGGGTTAAACAGAAGTAGCCATAATTTGCCAGTCCCTATCATCCAGAGAATCTACCTTGCAAAGACACTCAGTGTCACCTAATGGTGGGGGGAGTGGAGTAATACATTTCTCCTAAGAGAGGCATAGCACTCAGATGAGCTACTTAGTGAGACAACGGCACGGGATGGACAGCAAGACATAAAAAGGAATCATAGCAGGGTGCAGTGGCTCCCGCCTATAATCCCAGCACTTTGGGAGGCCAAGGTGGGCAGATCATGAGGTCAAGAGATCGAGACCATCGTGACCAACATGGCGAAACCCCGCCTCTACTAAAAAAAAAAACAAAATACAAAAAAATTAGCTGGGCGTGGTGGTGCGTGCTTGTAGTCCCAGCTACTCAGGAGGCTGAGGTGGAAGAATCATTTGAACTGGGAGGCAGAGGTTGCGGTGAGCTGAGATTGCACCACTGCACTCCAGTCTGCTGTCAGAGCAAGACTCCGTCTCAAAAAAAAAAAGAAGCAATCACACTGCTGGCTATCCAATGCATTAGGTTGTCTTTTTGTTTTTGTTTTTTTTAAACAGGTCACTCCATAGGACAGAGGCTCATGGAAGCATCTAGAAAATAGCACCTAGTCTCCAAACTCTCTAGTCCCACATCACCCTGATTACAACCAGGTTAAGAACTGAACATTTGCTCATGCATGGCTACAAAAAAAAAAGAATTGGACATATGCCTAAACTGTCAGACCTGAACCCCTAAAACTGCCATGGGGCTGATTTGAAAAGGCCAAATTTCCAGGACATGCTTCTGAACATTAAACTCTGTACCTGGGGAAGAAGATACTCTCCACCACGTAGAAATCTTGCATGAGGACGTCTCGCTCTGGTTTGGTACTCAGGCTCCCCACAGTGTGAGTAATGCCTAACTGGATGGCACCTTTCAAGGCTGATGAGGTTGTCTAAGAAACAAAGAAAAATGAGAAGAAAACTTCTAGTATAAGTAGGACCACAGCAATAAAAATTCAGAAGGGAGAAGCTAGAAGAAGAAACACTTTAAAACAAATGTCTGGCCGGGCACGGTGGCTCACTTCTGTAATCTCAGCACTTTGGGAGGCCGAGGCAGGTGGATCACAAGTTCAGGAGTTCAAGACTAGCCTGGCCAGTGTGGTGAAACCCTGTCTCTACTAAAAACTTAAAAATTAGCCTGGCATGGTGGTGGGCACCTGTAGTCCCACCTACTCAGGAGGCTGAGATAGGAAAAATCACTTGAACCCAGGAGGCAGAGGTTGCAGTGAGCCGAGATCGCGCCATTGCACTCCAGTCTGGGTGACAGTGAGACTTCATCTCAAAAAAAAAAAAAAAAACCCACAAATGTCCTTTAGTCTGAGCAACAGTTCAGATTAAACTGGGATAATCCAGTTTCCCCATCCCGATGCTGTACTCTGCAATTAAGCATAGCAAAGACGGGAAGAACAGTGAGGATACAGAGTAGCAAAGCTGGGACTCTCTGAGCCAGTCTCAGCTGCGCAAGGTGCTTCCTCCTATTGGCCTGCCTAAACAAGAGTTCCATATCTGTATTTGGAAGATACATTGTATTGACAGAACATTCTTAGTTCTCACTCCTAAGGTTTCTGCTTCCAGAGTGTATCTGCTGGAGCCCACTAAACATTTCCTTCATCTGATATAGAATATACCTAAAATTGCCAGGCGAGGTTGCTCACACCTGTAATCCGAGCACTTCGGGAGGCCGAGGTGGGTAGATCACAAGGTTAAGAGATCGAGACTATTCTGGCCAACACAGTTGAAACTCCGTCTCTACTAAAATACAAAAATTAGCTGGTTGTGGTGGCGTACGCCTGTAGTCCAAGCTACTTGGGAGGCTGATGCAGGAGAACTGCTTGAACCCAGGAGGCGGAGGTTGCAGTGAGCTGAGATTGTGCCACTGCACTTGAACCTGGTGCCTGGTGACAGAGCAAGACTCTGTCTCAAATAAAAAATAATAATAATAAAAAAGAATATAACTAAAATTAACCAATATTCTTTTTTTTTTTTTTTTTTTTTTTTTTGAGACAGAATCTCATTCTGTCACCCATGCTGGATGGAGTACAACAGCACCATCTTGGCTCACTGCAAACTTCACCTCCCCAGTTCAAGCGATTCTCATGCCTCAGCCTCCGAAGTAGCTGAGATTACAGGTATGCACCACCACATCTGGCGTATTCTTTATATTTTTAGTAGAGATGGGGCTTCACTATATTGGTCAGGCTGGTCTTCAACTCCTAACCTAGAGTGATCTGCCTGCCTCAGCCTCCCAAAGCACTGGGATTATAGGCGTGAGCCACTGTGCATACACCTAAAATTAATCAATATTCTTATTTGACTAGCTGGTGGCAGAAATTTCAGTCCTCTAAGAAAGAGCCTGACTAGCGTCTCAAAGACAACAGAGTGGTGTGGGTGCAGTGGCTCACCCCTCTAATCCCACACTTTGGGAGACCAAGGCAGGCAGATCACTTTAGGCCAGGAGTTCAAGACCAACCTGGCCATCATGGTAAAATCCTGTCTCTACTAAAAGACAAAAATTAGCTGGGTGAGGTGGTATGCGACTATAGTCCCAGCTACTCGGGAGGCTGAGTTAATTAAAATTAAAATTTAAAACTTCATTTCCTCAGTCTTACTAGCTACAATTCAACTGTAGTTACTAGCTACCATATTGGATAGCACAGACATAGCACATTTCAATCACTGCAGAAACTTTTATTAGACAGCTTTGCTCTATTTCTCATCCCCAACCTCTACCAGACATTACTTCTATTTCTACTTGGTCCTCAATGGGCATTAAATTACAACTAGTTTTTTCACATACAAATAGGTCGAAGGAAAATAAATTATTACTATCTTTTTTAAAGTGTCTGCCTCCCCAGTTAGAATAGAAACTCATCTTTTTTATCTCAATGTTCAACATATAAAAAGAGCTAAGTGGCCTGGCACCATGGCTCACACCTGTAATCCTAGCACTTTGGGAGGCCGAGGCAGGCGGATCACCTGAGGTCAGGAGTTTGAGACCAGCCTGACCAACATGGGGAAACCCCATCTCTACTAAAAATACAAAATTAGCCGGGTGTGGTGACGCATGCCTGTAATCCCAGCTTCTCAGGAAGCTGGAGCAGAATCACTTGAACCCGGGAAGCAGAGGCTGCAGTGAGCAGATATGGTGCCACTGCACTCCAGCCTGGGAAACAAGACCAAAACTCCATCTTAAAAAAAGAAGCTAAATAAGCCAGGTGTGGTGGCTGAGGCCTGTAGTCCCAGGTACTCTGGAGGCTGAGGTAGGGTGGGAGGAGAGCCTGAGCCCAGAAGCTCAAGGCTGCAGTAAGCCATGACTGCACCCACTGCATTACAGTCTGGGCAAACAGAGCAAGATCCCATTTCTTAAAAAAAAGAAAACTTAAAAATCAAGAGCTCAATAAAAGTAATTGACATGAGCCTCAGAGCCCATTCTGGGGACCGTCAGGTCCTTGACTGAGAATGAGTCAGTCCACCTCTGCTACTTGGCACAATGAAATAGAAAACGAACACAGAATTTACACAGGCCAGAAATAGGACTCCAAGAAATCTTCATGCCCCATATTAGAAAAAGTACAGATGCTAAATGGGAGACTGAACACTGTCCCTGAGGAAGCCTAAACCATCTGCAAATTGGTCCAGAACTGAAGAATTGGGATCACTCAAGGATCTAGGATGCTTCTTTGTTTTCCCTTTACCAGTTTAATTTTCACTTTACTATTACTACTCCTTTCCAGTCCATTTGATACCCAGAGCTCAAAAAAGCCAGTGTTCTAGGTACTATTCACCAGCTAAATGACTGTCTTTGGGGAGAAAAAAGGGGCAAGACATGGTCAATCACCCCAGTAACTCCAGCACTTTGGAAGGCTTAGGTAGGAGTTTGAAACCAGCCTGTGCAACACAGCAAGCTCATCTCACAAAAATAATTTTTTATTATCCACGCATGGTGGTGTGTACCTGTAGTCCCAGCTACTCAGGAGACTGAGGCAGGATGATCACTTGAGCCTAGGAGTTGGAGGTTACAGTAGCCTCCTACCACCTGCCTATGATCATGCCATTGCAATCCAGCCTGGGTGACAGATTGACACCCTGGAATTAAAAAAACATTAAAGAGAAAAAAAAATCTTACCTCTGGCCTTCAATTGATATATCTCAAGCAACGGAGTAAAAGACTGAAAGACTGTGAGAGTTACAGTTCCCTGTGGTAAGATAAGAATGGCTTTATGGCCTTGTTACATGTTTATACCTAACAGGGAAACCTAGTTTCTTCAGCTCAGTAAAACAGCAACCAATGTCAGATTTGTTCACTAAAAAATTCTTTTTTTCTTTGGGCCAGGCAAGGTGGCTCATGCCTGTAATCCCAACACTTTGGGAGGCCGAGGCAGGCAGATCACCTAAGGTCAGAAGTTCAAGACCAGTCTGACCAATATGGTGAAACCTCGTCTCTAAAAAAAATAAAAATAAAAACAAAACAAAAAATTCTTTTTTTTTTTTTGAGATGGAGTCCTGCTCTGTCACCAAGGCTGGAGCGCAGTAGCGCAATCTGACCTCACTGTAACCTCTGCCTCCCAGGTTCAAGCAATTCTCCTGCCTCAACATCCCAAGTAGCTAGGACCAAAAGCGCACACCACCACGTTTGGTTACTTTTTGCATTTTTAGTAGAGACAGACTTTCGTCATGTTTGCCAGGCTGGTCTTGAACTCCTGGCCTAAAGTTATCTGCCTGTCTCAACTTCCCAAAGTGCTGGGATTACAGGTGTGGGCCACTGCACCCAGCCAAAAAAATTCTCATTTAAACATTCACATACAAAAAGGAGACAATTTTACCCTTTGTGAAATAAATTCTAAAGTATAAGTTGTATGATGTGCAAAAACTCAGGATATCAAAAAATAGGACAGTACGTGGAGAGTAATTTCAAGGAGCCTGAGTTTCCAGAGTAAGATGTTGAGCTCCTGGAGTAAGATGAGAAGGTTCCATCCAGACATACCTTTTTATATGTTGTCTCTCCTGAGGAATCAACACCTCGATGGCCTATTTTCTTGATGGGCATGCCAGAGGTATAAGGCACCTATAAGAAAAACAGTCAAGATTATAATACAATTCCCATGTATGATACTAAATAGCTACCATAATGTTATATCAAAACAAAATTAACTGAAACAACATATTCTTTCTAGAATGTTTGGAAAAACATTTTACAAAATCTTCAAAAGATCTACCCCATGCTATTTATAATACTGCTTCCCAATGAATTAAGTGGCTAAAAGATCATAGAAGAAAACTCCAGGGGACACATATTTTTCCTTTGGTCCTCAGAAGACACAGAAAATAAAAGCATTTTTATTTTTTGTTACTTTTTTGAGATGGAGTTTTGCTCTTGTTGCTGGAGTGCAGTGGCACGGTCTCGGGTCACTGCTACCTCTGCCTCCTGGGTTCAAGCGATTCTCCTGCCTCAGCCTCCCAAGCAGCTGGGACTACAGGCACCCGCCACCATGCCCGGCTAATTTTTATATTTTTAATACAGACAGGGTTTCACCACGTTGGCCAGGCTGGTCTCAAACTGCTGACCTCAAGTGATCTACCCGCCTCGGCCTCCCCAAGTGCTGCAATTACAGGTGTCAGCCACCGTGCCCAGCCAGAAAATAAAATTATTTTTAAATAGTAGTAGAAACATAGCTGGGTGCTGTGGCGTGCACCTGTAATCTCAGCTACTCAGGAGGCCAAGCAGGGAGGTCACTTGAGCCTAGGAGTTTGAGACAAGCCTGGCTGGGCAATATGGCAAAACCCTATCTCCAACTAAAAGTACAAAAAATTTGCCTGGCATGGTGGCATGCATCTGTAATCCCAGCTACTCAAGAGGCTGAGGCATGAGAACTGCTCGAATCCAGGAGACAGAGGTCGCAGTGAGCCGAGATCGTGCCACTGGACTCTAGCACTCAACTCAAAGCATGACTGTCTGGAAAAAAAAAAAAAAAGAAAAGAAAAAAGCAAGCAAGCAAGGTTGAAGGAAGGGAAGTAGAGCATAGCAGTCATAGGCCGAGCAGGGTAGCTCACGCCTGTAATCCCAACACTTTGGGAGGTCAAGGCGGGTGGATCACCTCAGGTCAGGAGTTCAAAACCAGCCTGGTCAACATGGTGAAACCCTGTCTCTACTAAAAATACAAAAATTAGCCAGGAGTGGTGGCATGAGCCTGTAATCCCAGCTGCTTGGGAAGCTGAGGCAGAATTGCCTGAGCCTGGGAAGTGAAGATTGCAGTAAGTGGAGACATCGCCACTGCACTTCATACTGGGCAACAGAGCGGGACATCTCCAAAAAAAAAAAAAAAAAAAAAAAAGAAAGAAGAGAAGAGTAAACCTATAGTATAACTGTCTAGAAAGTTATCCCCCAGAGCCAGATGCCAGAGTAACAAACATGAAGTTACTCTTCATGACATTAATACTCATTAAGTTAATAAGCCAGAAGGCTGAGAGACTAGTGGAAATAGGATGTCACTTTTTTTTTTTTTTTTTGAGACAGGGTCTTGTCTCTATCACCCAGACTAGACTACAGTGGTGTGATAATGGCTCACTGCAGCCTCAACCTCTGGGGCTCAAGCAATCCTGAGTAGCTAGGACTATGGTGTGCACCACCATACCTAGCTAGTTTTTCATTTTTTGTAAAACTAGGGTCTCACTATGTTGCTCGGGCCTGTCTTGATCCCCTGGCTTCAAGCAATCCTCCCACCTCAGCCTCCCAAAGTATTAGGATTACAGACATAAGCCACGATGACTGGCTAGATGTCACAACCTTAAGACATAATATTCAAGTTCTACTCTTTTAGCCAAGGCCCTTAGTGCCAGAAAACTCTCAGTATATCACTTGACAGATGCTGGAAGATGTTCTGAAAGAAGCTTTAAGTCCTAGGTCAAAAGGGCCTGCATTCTGAGGCCCCTTTCACAAAACCCAGGAGAGAGGCAAGAAGTAAGAAGAGAGTTAGGAAATACTCCATGGGAAGAAAACTGAGCAAACTGAAGATATTCTGAACAAAAAAGAGAAACTTGGAAACTAATAGCTTCCGCATGGCTAAAAGAAGTTCTTCACATTTGTCAAAGGTACGAAATCAGGAGCCCCTAATGGCAAAACAAAGAAAGTGAGCTTTAGTGTCAGACTGTCTGAGTTTGAATCCCAGCCTTACTGATCCCACTTATTAACTATGGAATCCTCCTCACTTACTTCATCTGTAAAACAGGTAACAACAGTATTTGTCTCACTATGGTTGTCTGCAGGATTAAATATCTTTTTTTTTTTTTTTTGAGACAGAGTCTTGCTCTGTTGCCTAGGATGGAGTGCAGTGGTGCAATCTTAGCTCACTGCAACCTCCGCCTCCCAGGTTCAAGCGATTCTTCTACCTCATCCTCCCAAGTAGCTGGGACTACAAGTGTGCACCACTATGTCTGGCTAAGAGTCTTGCCCTGTCGCCCAGGCTGGAGTGCAGTGGCACGATCTTGGCTCACTGCAACCTCTGCCTCCTGGGTTCAAGTGCTTCTCCGTCTCAGCCTCCCGAGTAGCTGGGACTACAGGCGCCTGCCACCAGCCCTGGCTAATTTTTTTTAAAAATATTTTTTAGTCGAGACAGGGTTTCACCGTGTTGGCCAGGCTGTTCTTGAACTCCTTACCTCAGGTGATCTGCCTGCCTCGGCCTCCCAAAGTACTGGAATTACAGGCGTGAGCCACCGCACCTGGCCTAATTTTTGTATTTTTAGTAGAGACAGTGTTTCACCATGTTGGCCAGGCAGGTCTCAAACTCCTGACCTCAGGTGATCCCCGTGCCTAGGCCTCCCAGAGTACTGGGATTACAGGCATGAGCCACCACGCCTGGCCAATATGAGACTATCTTAAAGGGCACTTAGGTACAGTATTTACTCTTTGGTACATATTGCATTTGGTACATT
Source organism: Cheracebus regulus (assembly GCA_963574635.1). Classification (NCBI taxonomy): domain Eukaryota; kingdom Metazoa; phylum Chordata; class Mammalia; order Primates; family Pitheciidae; genus Cheracebus; species Cheracebus regulus. The sequence goes on from CAUYQU010096022.1 coordinate 21,618, forward strand.
AAAAATGCTCAATAAATGTGAGATATTAAATAAACTACAATAAAAGTTGAGTTGCATAATTTCTAGCCTACCAATGAGATGTAAGAATCCTTTCTAGCTTCCAAGACCTAAGTAAAGAAAAAATAAAAATATCATAATCAGGTATCCTTCTATCCCAGAATTAAAGTTTTAGTAACAATTGTATCAATATGAAACTCACCTCAGATGCTGTGGGTCTCTTGATTCCAGATGTTTCTTTAAACAAACAAAAACAACACACAATCATAAGAACGTATACATACACTCACATGATCTCTATCAAGCACACTGAAAGCATCAGAGTTTGAATCAAACTAAACATGAATATAAACTCCTACCTCTTGCTCAGTGATATCAGATCTTTTCGGATAGTAACTTTATATGTCCCTCCCTCCTTCTCCATACTTACAGAGGCCTCGTGCATATTTCATTTTTGTTCTAGCCCCCTTTCCTACTCAAGTTCATATTTTCTCTGGGAAATATAACTTTTTCTTTTTTCTTTTTGAGATGGAGTCTCGCTCTGTTGCCCAGGCTGGAGTGCAGTGCATGATCTCAGCTTACTTCAATCTCCACCTCCCGGATTCTCCTGCCTCATCCTCCCAAGTAGCTGGGATTATAGGCGCCTGCCACCACGTCAGGCTAATTTTTGTGTTTCTAGTGGAAGCGAGGTTTTACCATGTTGGCTGGGCTGGTCTCAAACTCCTGACCTCAAGTGATCCACCTGCCTCGGCCTCCCAAAGTGCTGGGATTACAGGTGTAAGCCACCGCATCCAGTCCTTTTTCTTTTTTTTTTTTTTTTTTTGAGACAGAGTCTTACTCTGTTGCCCAGGCTGGAGTGCAATGGCGTGATCTCGGCTCAGTGCCAACCTCCTCCTCCTGGGTTCAAGTGATTCTCATGCCTCAGCCTCCTGAGTAGCTGGGACTACAAGTGCCCATCACCAGTCCAGCTAACTTTTTTGTATTTTTAGTAGAGATGGGGTTTCACCATGTTGGCCAGGCTGGTCTTGAACTCCTGACTTCAAGTGATCTGCTTGCCTTGGCCTCCAAAGTTCTGGAATTACAGTCATGAGACAAAGCACCCTGCCAACTTTTTAATACATTTAACCATCAGAGTCAGGGGATCTCATTTGATACCATGGTTGAAAGAGAAAAGGCATAAAAGATATTCAAGACTCACTGGAGACCCTGGAGTTTGACTGAAGTTTTTTATTTTATTTTATTTATTTATTTTGAGACGGAGTCTCACTCTATTGCCCAGATATCTTCTCCTAGTCTGGTAGTTATCACCTAAAAAGTAAGCTCCTCTATATGCAAAAAGTCACTCAATAAAGTTAAACAATAGAAAAAAAGCAGGTAAGTAATTTCAATGCAGAATGGGTTTGAAGTTTTCTTACTCCCTAAAAAGTTCTACCTTGCTACCCTTCATAGTTTTAGCACACAAACATGTAGCTCTGGGGCTGCTACACTCTTGTAAAGTACCTAAAATAAAGATGAGATGGAATTCTGGTGCCAACTGCTTAGTATCTGCAACTGCAAAACTGGGGCTAATCCCAAGAGCACACAGGATGACGATGATATTAAGGTCTAAGTAATAATACTCAGACCAAGTGACAAAGAAAGGAGGAGAATCAGGAAACAAGACCTACTCTCTTTCTTGAGTAAAGTTCTGCCCCCATGGCACACATCGGAGATCCAATCTACCAAGGAGTAGAAGAGAAAAATATCATGTATATTTTATATCAAAAAAGAAAAAATATATATCTTTATGTATGTATGTAATTTTTTTCCTTGGAGACAGGGTCTCACTTTGTCACCCTGGCTAGAGTGCAGTGGTACAATCTCTGCTCACTGCAGCCCCTACCTCCCAGGCTCAAGTGATGCTTCCACGTCAGTCGCCTGAGTAGTTGGGACTACAGGCGTGTACCACCATGCCCAGTCGATTTTGCTTTTTTTACTATTATTACTATTTGTAACTATAAGGTCTCACTATGTTGCCCAGGCTGGTCTCAAATTATTGGGTTCAAGTGATCCTCCTGCCTCACCCTCCCAAAATGCTGGGATTATAGGCATGAGCCACCACACTCGGCCAAGAAAATTATCCAGAGAACTTTACGAAAGTTGTTTAACACCAAGCTTGGTCCACAAACCCAATGCAGAGCAGAATGGCAGTATAGGAACCAGATATCATCTGCTAAGGCTTGACCACTCCACCCAAGGATCTGCCAATGGAGAAATCATCTACTGAGAAAGTCCATGAAACTGAAGAGTTGACCAGCATTTAACTGTTCACCTCATAATCAAGCCTTCTCTTCTTTGTATAGAAGAAGGAGAAATGGAAAGGAGAGGAAGAAGGGAGAGAGAAGAGAAGGACCACTGGGGGAAAAAAGAAAACCAACTCAGCATAGCAACACCTGGCTTGGTAATGCCAGTCAGCCTATTTTATTTTAATTTCTAATTTTTTAGAGACAGATTCTCACTATGTTGCATAGGCTGGAGTGCAGTGACTATTTACATGTGCACTCATAGCTTACTACAGCCTCAAACTCCTGGATTCAAGTGATCTTCCCACCTCAGCCTCCTGAGCAGCTGGGACTATCAGCCTGCACCACTGCTCCTGGCTGCTAGCCATCCAAATTTTTTTTTTTTTTTTGAGACAGACTCTTTACCACCTAGGCTGGAGTGCAGTGGTGCAATCTTGGCTCATTGCAACCTCTGCCTCCCAGGTTCAAGCAATTCTCCAGCCTCAGCTTCCCAAGTAGCTGAGACTACAGGCGCATGCCACTATGCCCCGCTAGTTTTTTGTATTTTTAGTAGAGACAGGGATTTACCACGTTAGCCAGGATGGTCTCGATCTCCTGATCTGCCCACCCTGGCCTCCCAAAGTGCTGGGATTACAGGCAGGAGACACCACACTCAGCCAGCCAACCAATTTTTTAAGAGAATGAGATTCATCCCCATGGATAAGACCAGAATACTGTTCAACAGAAAATGTTTTCTAGTGTCTTTGTGAAAAATACTGTAGGTATATGTCATCATTTTGTAATTCATACTCATTATTTATATATATATATATTTTTTTGGGTGAGTAAACAGCATTAAAATTTACTCTTCCCTAAATGGAAATCTTTTGTCTGAGAATCTTGAGACTTGCATCTCCACATCTAAGGCAAAACTCTCAAAGAGCATTATTCAAATGTCTTTTATTATCAGCAGTCCACACTTGGAAGTGTGGCATGTGCTGTAAGAGAGGAGAGCCTATTACCCAAGGGTGGGTATACAAGCTGATAGTTTGGCTATAAATGCTGATAGCTTGGCTACAAATGCTACAGAGAAGGTCCTATGCCCGCTTCTCCATACTGGATCAATTTTAATACATCTCAGCCCCAGTTTAATGCCAAATTATGCCTGCTTTTTCTCCATCACTCAGGCATCTCCACATTCTCTCATTTCTCTTTAATGCTGACATTTTTAGAAAGGTTATTTCTCTCCTATGACTGAACAACTTATGTTTGTATAAACATTTTGGAAGCTTATAAATGTATTTCATTTGGCCCTCAAAAAATACTACAGGGTTTGGGAACTATTTTAATTAAGGACTTAAGAGAGAAGTAACAAAATATAATGTGTGAAACTTGTTTGGGTGCTGATTAGAAAAAAGGAACCGTAAAAAGACATTTCTGAGACGACAGCCTTAAAGAGAAATGTTAAATATTAATTTTATAGATGTGACAATACTACTGTAGTTATACCCTCCCATCCTCACCTCTAAAAGATTCCTTATGTGTACTAATAGGTTCTGAAGTATTTAGGGTTGAAATCACACGACGACTGGCCTTCCTTTAAAATATTCCAGTGAGGTAGAAGTAGAAAAATAGAGAAATATAGAGGCAGGAAGATTGGCAAAATGCTGCTATCAAAGCTGGGTGATAGGCCAGGCACAGTGACTCACACCTGTAATCCCAGCACTTCAGAAGGCCACAGCGGGTGGATCACTTGAGGTTAGGAGTTCTAGACCAGCCTGGCCAAAATGGCAAAACCCTGTCTCCACTAAAAATACAAAAATTAGCCAGGTGTGGTGGCGGGTGCCTGTAATCCCAGCTACTCAGGAGGCTGAGGCAGCAGAATCGCTTGAACACGGGGTCGGCGGAGGTTGCAGTGAGCTGAAATCATGCCACTGCACTCCAGCCTGAGCAAAGAGCAAAATTCCATCTTTAAAAAAAAAAGGCCAGGCGTGGTGGCTCACGCCTGTAATCCAAGCACTTTGGAGGCCAAGGCGGGTGGATCACCTGAGGTCCGGAGTTCAAGACCAGCCTGACCAACATGGTGAAACCCCGTCTTTAAAATATAAAAAAAAAAAAAAAAAAAAAAA
>CAUYQU010096023.1:0-58730 GCA_963574635.1 Cheracebus regulus
GGGGCTTGTATTTAAACCCAGCTTCTTGGGTGGCTGTGGCAGGAGAATCGCTTGAACCTGGGAGGTGGTGGTTACGGTGAGCTTAGATCGCGCCATTGCACTGTAGCCTGGGCAACAATAGCGAGACTCCGAAAAAAAAAAAAAAAAAAAAAGATGCACTTCCTGAGCCTGGACTGCCTGAGGCATCCCTGCCATCTTCTAGCACGACTCAGGTTCACTGACGTAAACAGCTGGACGACGAGGGGACTCAGGTTCAATCCGTGGACAACTCGAAACGCTGCTTGGTCTTTAGCAGAGAAGGTTCCTCTAAACCACCCAAATCAAGATCTTGGCCATCAGTTCTCCTGGGGCTTCTGTGGCTCAGATGTTCAAGAGCATTTCCTGATTGTCCTTTCCTCCCCTCAATGCTGTAGTTTTGTCTGTAAAACAAAAGAAACCTGATTGGACATCAGTATGTGGAGTTCTGAAACCCTGGAGTGAAGCAGGTATTTCATAACCTAGACGGGTTAAGCACATTCTCATTGTCAATAAACCATTTATGCGTTAGTGGAGATGCCTGATCATACTATTCAATGCAAAGGCCTAGGAGGGAAATACAGAGTTTTTTTTTAGGGAGCCTCTCATTGAAGAGTTCTTAAAAGCTGTAGAATTTATCATTTGGAAGCAAATCTGTAAGACTGTATAATTGATCCTAACGAGGAGAAAATGTTTATATATGCACACACACAGCATATATACACACACATAGATGTGTATATACACACATAGATATGGATATATACACACATATGTGTATATATATATCACATATAAAATGTAAAATATCTATATTATGTAAATATAATATATATCTATTTTCTACCAATGAACTGTATTTAGATTCTAACTGAATATGCTCCACTAGTTGTGGGAGAAACTCTTAGTTGCCTCCCAGACATTCATCTTCCGCTCTTTCTTGCTGGCTGAGCTGTGTGTTGGGAGAAGCAGGGAGCCTGCCAGAATGGCTGTACCTCCTGGGCCCTCTGCAAATAGGGCTGGCCATGCGATACATGTGATCAATGAGAGGGGAACAGACATCACATGGGGATTCCAGGAAACCTCCTTGCTCTGTCACTTTTCTCTTTTGCTTATGTTCAATGTAGCTGGGATGGCTGGAGCAACAGTTGCCACTTTGAGGCCTGGAGGGAAAAGCCCTGACGTCTCTGAATTCCTAGGCCAGTGCCAGATACAACTACCTGTGAACATCTCATTAGATGAGAAAGGTAAACACCCTTTGGTTAAGTTACTCCTTATTGCTGTCGTTGCTCATAAATGGACAGAAATATCTCACTAATTGTTTTTGTTGACTTGGACTTCTATAAAAAAAAAATAGCATAGACTGGGTGGCTTACACCAGAGACATTTATTTCTCACAGTTCTGAAGGCTGGAAGTCCAAGATCAAGGTCCAGCTACGATATGGGTTGGTTCTGTGTCCCCACCCAAATCTCATGTTGAACTGCAACCCCCAGTGTTGGAGGTGGGAGCCTGGTGGAAGGGGACTGGATCGTGGGGGTGAAGTTCTCATGACGGGTTTAGCCCCACCTCCCTTGGTGCTGCATAGTGAGTGAGTCCTCATGAGATTTGGTTGTTTAAAAGACTGTAACACCAACCCCCTCTTTTTTCTTGCTCCTTCTCTGGCCATGGAAGATATGCTTGCTTCTGTTTGTGCCTTCTGCCACGACTGGAAGCTTCCTGAGGCCTCCCCAGAAGCAGAAGCTGCTATACTTCCTGTACGGCCTGCAGAACTATGAGCCAATTAACCTTCTCTACTTTATAAATTACCTAGTCTCAGATACTTCTTTGTAGCAGTGTGAGAATGGATTAACAGAAACAGCATTTTGTTTCTGGTGAGGGAGGTCTCTCTTTCTGCCTTGCAGATGGCCACCTTCTTCCTGAGTCTTCACATGGCTGAGGGAGAGAATTCTCTGGTGTCTTCCTATAAGGGCACTAATGCCATTGTGAGGTCCCCACCCTCATGACCTAACTAGCCCTAATCACCTCCCAAAGGCCCCACCTCCCAATGCCATGATGTTAAGGCTTCCATATGTGAATTGTCGGGGAGAAGAACCTTCAGCTTATAACACCAACACACAAGGCATGCCCACTGGTTTTTGATGGACGTATTAATAGGGGCTTTCTTTGTGGCCAAATACTCTTAGGGAGAGCTTTTCTGTTCGATATTGTTGTTGAAATTTACATACATTTTAATATATTAAAAATCCTGAGCATTCTGTAGTTTTTAAAAAAACCAAATATTTATTTATTCCACTCTTTCTTTTCCTATTTTTCTCAAACAGAAACACTCCTGCAAGGTAGCAATTTACCATTTTGGAAAACATTGAGTTAGAGGAATTACTGTAGATCAGAAGGTTGCCAACAAACCCTGGGTAATATTTTAAAAGACAAAAAGCATTCTCGGGAATCACAGTCTCTGTGAATGAGATGCTTTATCTTGGAGAGGCAGGTAGGAAGTATTAGGATTAACAAAAGATTACGTCCCATAGGTGTCTGGGCGAAGGTAGGTTTTCTTGAGAACTTACGCTGGAGGGAAGGTTTGGAGGGGTGGAAATGGTGCAGGAGGCGGCTGGAGAAACTGGAAAGGCCCAGACCACACAGGCCTCCTGGGACACACCGAGGAGTTCTGGCCTTTCCCCTAAGAGTAACTCATGCGCTTAAAGCAATCAGGGAGAGTGCGTTCTTATTTGCTGCTGTGAGGATGATGGACAGGAGGGGCCACAGGGAACACGCGTCAGCTCCCCTGCTGTTCCTCAGCCAGCACCTCCCAAGAGCAGGTGCTGTGCTAGGTGTGGGAGGCACAGAAACAGAACCTGGGATTAGTTTGAGGCAGGAATACAGAAAACAGACTAGAAGGGGCTCTACTAAAACGTTAATGGTAATGAATTCTGGGTGGTTGACCATGTGAGATTTTAACTCTATTTCTCATGGTTCTATAACATTTCAAGATAAGTGTGAAGTCCTATAGTCAAGAAGAAATTGATAAATATTATTTTAAAAGCATACCTTTCGGCTAAGCAATTCTAGACATTTTTCCTTAAGAAATAACCAGAAGATCAGACAGAGATGGTAAGGTGAGCACACACCCCAGCCTCTCCTGAAGACACTGCTGAGGAGGAAGGAGGAGAATGTCCCAGCTGGGGCAGGTGCGCAGCAGAGTCCACACTTCAAATTGCAGATGAGACGGTCCCATCGAGTCAGTCATCTTCCAAGTTGCTCATGGACAGGTTCAATGATCTCAGCCACCCACTCCTGAAATTAAACTCATGAGCAAATAAAACGCAAGCACAGAGTTTGTGGAAGGAATACATATTCATATTGCGGTCTGTGGCCAGTAGTCTGTCTTTATGATCAGCATTCTCTGTCGAGGGAATCAGCATTAGCCTGAGCTGATGGAGGGGCACCGGGGAGACACATGCACCTCGTGAACAAGCGGCTGCACTGCACAGCCGCTGGGCGATGGCCAGCGTGCCTTAATTACATTATGCAAAACAAAGACAGGCTCCCGACTGCTGCAGCTCGGCTTCCCAGCAACTCGGGTATCTTGGTCCACGTCAGAGCCATCCTCTCACAGATGAAAAGGCAAGTACCTTTGGACATCTGGACATTTCATTTCATTGATTTATTACCCAAGGGTTTACTGAGCACCCAGCAGGTCCTAACAGTGTGCCAGACACCAGGAGTGTGGAGGAAGCCAGACCTCTGGTGCACAAAGCAATGTGCATGGAGAGTGATGGCTCTGGGCTGGGGGCTGAGGTGCTCTGTAGCCCCTCTCTTGGGAACATTTGAACCAAGGAGAGGTCAGGAAGGGCCTCTCTGGGAAGGGATGTTCAAATGCAGACATAAAGGATGCAGGAGATCTAGAAACTGAGTGACAGGGGCCACGGAGGGAGGAGCAGCCAGGGGACCACCCTTCCAGGTAGGAGGAAGAGCGGTGTGCAGACTCCTAGCATCTTCTCCTGGGAGCAGAGGGCTTCTGGTAGGTGGGGACACTATCCCATTCTGGCAGCACCAGGAGATTGGGTGTGGGGAGCCCGAGTGGCAGGAGAGCAGCAGGGAGGGTTGCAGTGCTGGCGACTGGTGCCTTTAGCATTTTTCTCTGGTTTCATCATCTGGCCCCTAGTGGCAAGGCACTGCCAGAATCTGAGAGCCACACACCTGCTTCTTCATGTGCGATGGGAAGCGAGGCTTTCCCTGGTGAAGGCAGAGTTCATTGTCTGTATGTGATGCAGAAGGGAGGGGAGAAGGAACTGCTCTAGCCTGGGCTTCCCTGAGTGTCCGTGCCAGCGGTCAGCCAGGCGGGTTGGAGTCCACCGTGAGCTCTCCTGAGTGCCCGGGCCAGAGGTCAGCCAGGCGGGTTGGAGTCCATTGTGAGCTCTCCTGAGTGCCCAGGCCAGCGGTTAGCCAGGCAGGTTGGAGTCCACTGTGAGCTCTCTTGAGTGCCCATGCTAGCGGTCAGCCAGGCAGGTTGGAGTTCACTGTGAGCTCTCCTGAATGCCTGGGTCGGCGGTCAGCCAGGCGGGTTGGAGTCCACCATGAGCTCTCCTGAGTGCCCGGGCCAGCGGTCGGCCAGGTGGGTTGGAGTCCACCATGATCTCTCCTGAGTGTCCACGCTAGTGGTCAGCCAGGCGGGTTGGAGTTCACCGTGAGCTCTCCTGAGTGCCTGGGCCAGCGGTCGGCCAGGCGGGTTGTAGTCCACCGTGAGCTCTCCTGAGTGCCCGGGCCAGCGGTTGGCCAGGCAGGTTGGAGTTCACCATGAGCTCCCAGCCTCAAGCCGGGCTTTCTGTGGAACATGCCTGGATCTTGAATGTGAAAACTACCTGGAAATGAGAAGGCAATAATTTAGCTGAATAATTATCATTTTTTTTTTTCTGTAAACTGACTGAATCGAGTCAAAACATTTTGTTGGGACTCCCAACCAGCGGATGAACCTAACTGCAGTCAGCAGCTGCTATTCAGGCTGAATTCGGCCACTTTCTCCCCAGACGGGTGTGTGTGCCCACGTGGTGACGCAGTCCTGGGAGGGAGACGTGCCTCACTGCAAAGAGAACAGAGCTCTTCTCTGCAAATTATCCCCGGCTCTGTTGCGACTGGCTAAGAAACCTGAGTAATAGAGTTTCCCTTGTAGGCAATGCTATTACAAAGCAAACAAATCACACTTTCAAGTAATAAGATTTTCTTGTAAGGAGCCAGGGTTAGGAGACTGGCCTGGTTTATTTTACAGAAATCACTGTTTTCCACAGGAGGGAGGCTGAGGAAAAGATGTTGCTGTGTATGTGGATTAGTGGACAATGCGGTTCAGCACTCTTCATGCTCTCATCGAACCAGTAACTTCCTGGTTCTTGCCATGCAGCCTACAGATGCGTCTCCAGCCCTCACTCCTGTGTGGGTGTGCCGTCTCAATAGAGAGAACTGCAGACCCTCCCGGTGTGCAAGGAAAGCCGTGGGGTTTTCAGCCTGCTTTTTTTCTTTGCTATGTGACCTCAGGTGTTCCTCTAGACTTCAGTTTCCTGTCGGTTAAATACGCAGGTTGGGCGAGCTGCTCACGCATGCCACAGCATTGATTTCTGGTTATCTGCCTATCTGATGACACAGCAGCCCTGGCCTCCTCCTTGGTCTGAAGTCCGGAATAGAGGACCCGGGTAACTGAGAGCTGAGGCCCCTTGGCAGCCGAGAGGATCCAGGTCCGTGGGGGTTTGTGCCTGGGGGAGTCGGCGAGCCTGGGGTGGAGGTGAAGCTGGGAGTGTTCCTGGTAAGACAGCGAGGCCATCTTCTTCCACACGGGCAGCACAGTAAGGGTCGAATCAGGCAGGGGTGAGACTCCGTCTTTTTTTTTCAGATGGAGTCTCACCATGTCTCCCAGGCTGGAATGCAATGGCGTAATCTCAGCTCACTGCAACCTCCGCCTCCCAGGATCAAGCGATTCTCCTGCCTCAGCCTCCCAAGTAGCTGGGACTACGGGCACGTGCCACCACACCTGCTAATGTTCGCATTTTTAGTAGAGACAAGATTTCAGCATGTTGGCCAAGCTGGTCTCAAACTCCTTACCCGCCTCGGCCTCCCAAAGTGCTGGGATTACAGGCATGAACCACCACACCCAGCCTGAGAATCAGTTTTATAGAGAGAGTGCATGCTGGTCAAAGATGGCAGGAAATGGCCTAGAGTTAAAAGCCATTGCAGAGCTTTCTCCAGCAGAGTGCCGCCCTCCTCGGGAAGGCCCGAGGTTAGTGAAGAAGCACCCGCCGTGGCCTGCAGCAGCCTTGGGTGGGGTCACCTCCTGACATCAGAGCAATGTGCCCTCTGTGCGGCTGGTCAGGGAGTCAGCATTGGCCAGGACTGGAGAGAACCCCGGGAAAGGGGGAAAGCAGCTCTGGGCTCCATCATCCCCTCGGTGCGTTTGCTGAGCTTGGTTCTGGAACTAAGAACAGAGAGGGAAGGCAGAAACTCCCCTTTCTCCTGGGAGCCCTCATCTGGGCTTCACCCACTTATTCAACAAATTCACTGAACACCGGCTGCATGCCGGTTACTGCTAAGGGCCCTGGGGACCCAGAAGTGGGCAAGTGAAATACACCAGACTTAGAAGACAAACATGGGATCACATTCACATATGGAATGTGGAAGAGTGGAACTCATAGAAAGGGAGGGCAGCATGGTGTCACCAGGGCCTGAGGTGGGGGTACTGAAGGGTGGGGAGATGTTGGTCAAAGGGCAGGCAGGCTCAGGACCCCAGGAGGAGGATGGCCTGGAGATCCACCACACAGCCTGGGGACTGTGGGTAACAGGGCTGTGCCATGCACCTCAGGTTGCTGTGAGAAGATTTTCGATGTTCTCACCATACACAAAAAAGATAAGTATGCCAGGTGGTGGTTATGTGAATTAGCTCAATTTACTCATTCTGCAATGTGTATGCACGACAAAATAATCTGTGCTGGCCTGTAAATATATTCAATAATTCTTTTTTCTTTTTTTTTCTCTGAGATGGAGTTTTGCTCTTGTTGCCCAGGCTGGAGTACAATGTTGCAATCTCGGCTCACCGCAACCTCCACCTCCGCCTTCCAGGTTCAAGCGATTCTCCTGCCTCAGCCTCCCGAGTAGCTGGGATTACAGGCATGTGCCACCACACCCACTAACTTTGTGTTTTTAGTAGAGATGGGGTTTCTCCTTGTTGGGCAGGCTGGTCTAGAATGCTCTACCTCAGGTGATCCATCCCCCAGAGTGTTGGGACTACAGGCGTGAGCCACCAGGCCTGGCCTCAACAAAAACTTCTATAAAAGAAGTGGGCAAGGTGGAACGCCGCCCCTCAGTGCATCTCGGCTCCTTGCCTTCATCACGTATAACCTACTGATGCCCTACGTAACTTGCCTTTCTATATTTTTGTGATTAATCTGCCTCCACTAGGAGGTGAACTCCCTGAGGGCAGGGTGGTGTGTCTGTCAGCACCTAGAACAGTGCCTGACTCATAAAACACCCCCAGCAGATGTTTGCTGGATGCAGACTGTCACGCGGTAGCCACTTAGCAGTGTGAGGCAGTGTCATGGATCTCGAAGTCGGGATCTGGAGCCCTGGATCCTGGAGCTGGGTCGGCCCCCGTGGCCTGTGTTCCAACTGAAGTGTAGTTTTGGGGGTGCCAGGTCTCTACCGATGTTGTGGGAGTCACGTTCACACTGAGCTGAACCAGACCCCACAGCCAAGCTGGAGCAGCTTCCTGACCTGCGTGGGTTGTACGTGGAGAAGAGACCGTATCCTGAGCTAGACCGGAGCTGAACAGGAGGAGGCAGAACGACACGGCGGTGGCTGCCACGGCTCGGTGGGTCGCACAGATTCCTGGAGAGAGCCGGGCGGGGGGCGGGTGGGGGGCAGGCGGGGACAGCCACAGCCCCTGTGTTTATGGACTTCTCGGAAGAGTTTGGGCCGGCATGCAACAAGGACAGGAAGAAATGCCATAAATCAGTCTCTTTCGGGGTGGAGGCCGTGTGTGTACATCAGGCTGGAACACGGAGGGAGGAGGGCGAGGCCCCCGTGAAGGCCAGCATATGGATGTGCTCGCTGCCAGCCTCCAGTTCCGGGAGGAAAGGGGAGCGGACCCCCAGGCCTGGTGAGTGCCACCCTCTGTGGATGCGCCAAGGCTTAGCGTCACCTGCAGGATGGGAAACCCCCAAAATGCCTCTCGCAGCTCCCTCCTCCTCCCCTGGAGGCTGCCCGGGCAGTGAAGACCCTTCTCCATGCCAGGCCTGCAGGGAGCTAATTCCCAAAGACGGGTCAAGGTGCCCATCCACAGAGCGACCAAGCCAAACGGTGTTCTTTTGACATTCTGCCGCCGCCCTCGGATCCGGCCCCGTCCCACCTCCCCAGTCTTGCTTTATGGCCTCTCACAGAATTATTTGTTTTATTCCCCCCTAGGAAACAAGGTAGCCAGGCTCAGTCGTGGGTGTGGGGAGGGGAGGCAGTCATCCGGTATATAAATGGCTTAACGGCGCCTTTCTCACGCCTCCCTAACACAGAATGGAGGCTAATTAAATACCTGTTGTGTTGTGGAACACTCTCAGGATCATTCCGATTTTAAGTATTTATCAGGTCTTTTTAGACCTCTCTGAGCAGCACTAAAATGAATAAGTTGCCCACGAGAGCACCATTCTGTGAGTTTCTATGTTACAGTCCAACACTCCTTGTTAGTGGGCTTTTAAATCGCTCAATAGGAGCTGCCAGCAGCTGCCTGTCTGGAATCAGGAACCTCAGAAAGGATGAAGCTCCTGGCTGTGCCATGGATTCCTGGAGAGAGCCGGGCGGGTGGCAGGCGGGGGCGGCCATGGCACTGGCACCTTTGTTTATGGACTTCTCAGAAGGCTTTGGACCTGCATGCAGTAAGCACAGAAAAAAATGCCGTAAATCAGCCTCTTTCATGGCAGAGGCCGTGTACGTCAGGCTGGAACACAGATGGAGGAAGGCGAGGCCCCGTGAAGGCCAGCATATGGACGTGCTCACTGCCAGCCTCCAGTTCCGGGGAATCGTTAATCGTTTAGAGGAAAGCGTATTGCTTTAATGCGACTCACCTCCGGAACACCGTCTTGTGGAAACAGAACGTGCTACTCTCTTCCCTGGTCTGGTCTCCATCTTGACACTGAGTTGGCCCGACAAGGGCCATCTCCCAGGTGGGCTGTGGGGATGTGACATGGACAGAGCTGTATCTGTCCCCCGTGCCCAGGCCTAGTGTATTGGAGGCCACTCTGCGTGTGCTCTCTCTAGCTTCATGGGGACGCAGTGAGGACCCACAGGCCAACAGTTTGGGATGAGAGGAGGGTACTCAGGGCTGTCATCAGACTGCAGTAGCCTGAGGTCGGGGGCCGGGTGCGGCCTGCCCTTGACTTGAGCAATAGTTTCCAAATTGAACCTCTCAGGGTCCCGTGGAGATGGCGGGGAAGGGATGGGCATGAGCCTCAGGTGCAAGCCCCCTTCACGGCATTGGAGGATAGACGCCGTCTGTCTTGTTCACCGTCGTATTTCCAGAACAACTGAGGTTCCCCCTTCTTCTTTGTTCTCTTTCCATGATTTCAGTTACCTGTAGTCAACCAAGATGCAAAAATATCAAATGGAACATTCCAGCAATAAGTAAGTCATAAGTTTTTCAAATTGCAGACCATTCTGAATCGCATGGTTAAATCTGGCGCTGCCCACCCCATCTGGCCTGGACGGGACTCCTCCCTTCGTCCAGCGTCTCCAGGCTGTAGACGCACCCACCCTTTCGTCACTTGGTAGCCATCTGTGTTATCAGACTCGCTGTTGTGGCTTCTGAGTGCTTACGTTCAAGGAACCCTTATTTCACCCGACCATGGCCCCAGAGCACCAGCATAGTGCTGGCAACACTTCGGATTCACCGAAGAGAAGCCACGAAGAGCTTCCTTAAATGAAAAGGTGAACGCTCCATACTTCATAAGGAAATAAAATCGTTTGCTGAGGCTGCTACGAACGAGGGTCAGAGGGAATCTTCTATTGAGGAAATCATGAAGAAAGAAAAAGAAACTCGGGCTAGTTTTGCTGTCACACCTCAAACTGCAAAAGTTACAACCACAGAGCATGAAAGGGACTCAGTTAAAATGGAGAAGACGTGAAATCTGTGGGCGGAAGACATGAACCGAAGATGTTCCCATGGGTGGCCATCAGGTGCGGTGCTGTCTGAGGTTTCAGGCGTCCGCTGGGGGTCTTGGGATGTGTCCCCCATAGAAAAGGGGGAGCTGTCGTACATGTGATAGTGTACAAGATCACACACCGACTGCTGTGTTAAAAGTTAAAAAATAAGAAGGTTCTATTGTTTAAGGGGTTTTTCTGAAGCACGATGTGCATGTAAGTTGATTGTTCTTCCTGGATGGGCCAGGAGACAGTTTCCAATGAACAGGTATCTGTGGGTCTGTGCCCTGTCATGGGGGGTGGGTGCTCCTGAGAGCAGTTGGAGGCCCTAGGCCCTACCCTTGGAGGCTCTGCTGAGGTCGCCTAGAGGAGGGTATGCCTGGAAGCCCATCCCAGAGGTCCTGCCGGGCACCCTCGGGTTCCTTCCCAAACAGCCTGTGGCCCTTCATGAGAGGGCGAGGCCACACAGGCCCCCTTCTGGGTTCAGTGGTGAAACGGCCAGTCAGTAGGACGGCCATGAGCAGTCCACGAGCTGGTGCCTGCCCCTTCAGTGGCTGCTGTGTCATCACACCAGAGCCACTCCTTAGAAAGTGACCACTGTAAGGAAGAACCACAACTGGTGGCTGCCAGCTACAGAAAGTCACCGTCTGAAAGTCCTGGAGGCCGGAAGTCCAGGCTCCAGGGGCAGGGGGGCTGTGGCCCCCGGGAATCCTTCGGTGGACAGCCCTCCTGGAGGAGTCTGGCCATCTGTGGCGCTCCTTGGCCTGTGATTGCGTGGCTCCAGTCTCTGCCTCCATGCTTACGTGGCTTCTTTTGTAGTCTCTCTCCACGTGGCTGTTCTGGCAAAGGCACGAGTCATCTTGCATTGCAGGCCACCTACTCCAGGAAGACCTCGCCCTAACTAATTCCATCGGCCATGACCCTGCTTCCAAATCAGGCCACAGGCTGAGGCTCTCAGCCTGTCTTTTGTGGGGAGACCCAGTCCATCTTTAGGTTTTACAGCATGCATTTTCCTTATAAAACTAATGCATAGTCTCAGAATATTTTTCAAAGATGGAAAAAACATAAATACCCATAACTTCTTCCAGATAATCAATAATAGTATTTTTGGACAATATTGGAACATACTTCGGTTCCCTTTTACTTTTTTCATGTGTTGAGAATTTCTCCATGTTGTCAAGTATTCTTCAAAAACAACCTTTAAAAAAAAACCACAGACACCATGGAATACTACACAGCAATAAAAAAGAATAAAACCATATTCTTCACAGCAACATGCATGCAGCTAGAAACTGTTATCCTAAGCAAATTAATGCAGGAACAGAAAACCAAATACCACATTTTCTCAATTATAAGTGAGAGATAAACATTAGGTACAGATGGACTCAAAGATGGGAAAAATAGATACTGAGGACTCCTGGGGGGAAGGGAAGGGTAGATAAAAAAAAACTACCTATTATCTGTTACCCAGGTAGTACTACGCTCACTACCTGGGTAACATTCATTCATTTTCCAAACTTCGGCATCCCACAATATAACTTTGTAACAAACCTGCGCATATACTCCCCGATTCTAAAATAAAAGTTGAAATAAAGAAAAGAAAAAGAAATTCACAGAATTAAAAAAAAATAAAAATCATCAATAAACATAAGTCAAAATGTACAATGTCACTAATGGAGAAATGCAAATTAAATATGAAATATTTCTGAGTTATAAAACTGGCAAACATTTATTGATAATTTCCTCTAATTAAGGATGTGAGTGAGTAAATAGCAACTTTTGTATAATGATGATGGAAATAGAAATTGGTGAATCCATTTTGGAGCTCAATTTTGAAACTTTTATCAAAAATATTAAGCACTGGTACTATTTACCTAAGTATTATATAAGAATTAATCATTAAAGAAGAAATAAAAATTCTAGTTAATGCACCAAAAAGATGAATATGTAGGTACACCAGATTCAGCACTGTGGACAATATCACGTGAATCGGACATGAATATTTCCCAGAGGAAAGGTGGTCAAGCCACGGTAAATCATCCCATCAAACCATGACACAGATGCTCCTAAGAGTTCAGAAGACCGGCCGGGCGCGGTGGCTCACACCTGTAATCCCAGCGCTTTGGGAGGCTGAGGTGGGTGGATCACAAGGTCAAGAGATCAAGACCATCCTGGCCAACATGGTGAAACTCTGTTTCTACTAAAATGCAAAAGTTAGCCGGGTGTGGTGGTGCACACCTGGAGTCCCTACTACCTGGGAGGCTGAGGCTGGAGAATTGTTTGAACCTGGGAGGTGGAGGTTGCAGTGAACCGAGATCGTGCCACTGCACTCTAGACTGGTTTACAAAGACAGACTCATTCTAAACAAAAAAAAAAAAAAAAAAAGAGTGCGGGATAATATGTGTGCGGATAAGAAAAACCCACCAAATTAGATTTTCTACAGAAAAGCCAGTCAGGGAATAACATACCCAGCGAGATTGCATGATGTGAAAATATTTGCACATCCATCTACATGTAAGTGGAAGAGATGGGCGGGTTGTCAGCTGATGTTAGTGTATTTTATTTCACAGACTAAGGCGTTATTTGAATTTTTATCATAAGATATATGTATTTTTGTGCCATTTATTTAAAACACTTACATTAAGAAAACAACCTTTTAATGGATAAATTATAACTTCAGGGCGCTGTGCAGTTTGCCTTTTCTGAGTTGTCTGGGCTGTGTGGCCGCATTTCCTGGCTGGAATGTGCAGCAGTACCAGCTCCCACACCCAGCTTTGCTGCCAAAGGGGCAACATCCTTCTTCTGGCTCCAAGTGCAAAAAGACGCCGGAAGGATGAATGGTTCTCCGGGGTCACTCAGCTGCAGTCAGGGCAGGGTTCTGTGCTTGGCCACACCCATGGCATGCAGGAACTGCTTCCCTTCTCAGAAGAGGAGCAGCTGGTTCTTGCTGGAGGCAGGGGCCGCACTGGGTACATCACAGCAGACACCTGCTCTGGATGGGATGTTCTGAGCTGACTCCCGCAGGACGAGGAGGCGTCTCCCAGGAAGACAGAAAGAATACAGCAGGTACCAGAACCCAGAGCGGGCATGCGGCCAGGCAGGCACACACAGTCTCGGGGCGGGGGCACTCCTGACCACAGTGTTGAGGGCAGAGTGTACGGGAGGGGCCTGGGCAGAGTCTGGACAGACGCCTGAGGCCTTGACAGGCTATGCCGAGGGGGTCTGCATCTTCTCATCCGAGCCGTGTGGATGTGGGACCCATCACACCCTTGATCCGGGAGTGAACACCCTTTCCGCGTCGACGGGCCCTTCCGTGGAGCTCTCTCCTGCGTCTGTCTCAGCATGTGCGCCACGCTTTCCCTCCCTGATGCTGAGGACCTGGGGTCACGTCCTCTTTGCTGTGCCCCTGACTGCCCCCTGCAGAACCCCCAGCCCGCAGCCCCCACTACACTTGAGGTTTCTGCGTCTGCCTGTCTCCCTGGACCCTGTTGCTCGGGAGGGAGTCAGGAGCTGCAGCTCACGGCTTGGAGTCCTGACCATCCAGCCAGGGACAGCCTGGTCTGGTGCCCGTGGAGCCTGCAGGAATGACGGACCGGGAGCACACTAGGCAGCCTGCCTTGCTCCTAGGAAGGGGCTAGGTGACCATCGTGCTTGATGGTGGGGCTCCCCATCCCTGGGGCTTGGCTGCTCCCTGGGAGGCTCCTGGCTGCTGGAACCGAGCGATGCCAAGGCGCCCTGCTGAGGCAGATGGGCTGAGGGTGTGGATTTGACCTAACAAGCTGCAGGGATTGCCCCGAAACATGGTCTTTTCTTTCTGACATAAACACAATCTGTTTCCCCAGAAGTGCTGCCATAAACAGACACCAGGCATCCCAACCATGTCCACAACATGCTCCAGACACTGCACTACTTGAGCTCCTTTCCAAGGGTTTCTGGAAATATGGAGCAAAGAGGGCCCATCAGGGGACCTTGCACAGCTGTACACCTCCTGTCCGGCTCTTCTCCGCATGCACCCCTCTTCCCATGTGCTGTGCCAGCATCTGATCCCACCGGCCCCCTCAGAACTGCAGGCGATCCACGGCTAGGCTGTCCCATACCGAACTCAGCTGCTGGAGGCCAGGACCTTGCTTCTCTCAGTCTGCACCCGCCAGACACAACATCATAAGCCAACCACCTTCCACAAAGAAGAGACAGAAGTCCAGAGAAGTCAAGTCACTGCCTGAAGATCACACAGACAGAAGGTGGTGGAGAAAGGGTCAGCCTAGGAGTTTTTGCTTCCTTGAGTCCTTAGCGTGAACCAAAGAGGACATCCTACCCGGGGCTTTTCTCGCTGATGACGCTTCCAGATCTTTCCAGAAAAAGCGCAGAGGCTGTGTGCATAGTTCTTTGCCTTTTCGCTCTGCAGCATTATCCATTTTCCTCATTAAGTCTTAGCCTATTAATAACCAGCCATTTGTCTTCATTCAATAAAAAGATGATTGATCATATTTGCAATGGTTTCATCGAACTCCTGAAGGTGATGGATGGGCCCTGCAGAGAGGAAGCCTCCAGAAAAGCTGTGTCCTTGTGCCCATGTTAGAAGCGGCTGTTTCTCTCTCTCTGTCTCACCAAACACTTTGAGACAGAATTTCTTTTTAAAAATATACATTTAGTATCCTCAAGAATCAATGCAGAGAAACACTTTTCCTTGACATATTGGTTCTGAATCTTGCATCCCAGGATTAGAGGCTGAACTGAGGTCGATTTCCATGGAAGGCGCTTTAGTTCACCTTTCATTGCATTTAGTTATGAGCCGCAGAATTGTGTGTGTGTGTGTGTGTGTGTGTGTGTGTTCCTAGAAGGGAGATGTGCTTGATTGTGTCTTAGAGATGAGAAAATGAGTCCTCAGCTGCCTCAGCTGGACTCACACAGAGTCCAAATGCAATGCCCTTCCTGGTTGCTGGTGGAGGAAGTGATCCTACACGAGCTCCTTCTGCAGGGGACACGTCCTGACACATGCACCTGCGCCCACACCGGCTTACCAGCCCAACACCCTCCTGAGGGAAGGCAGCACAGGACCCGTGGCCAGCACTCCTGTGCCGACAGGTCCCCCACATCATGGGACCGGGGCTTCTCTCCAGACATCTCTGGGCTTCCTGATTTGACCCAGTCCAGCCCTCACAGCCCCCTCTGGCTTTCCACCTGTGTCTGTGCTCTGCTGGACCTATGTGCCCTTCCAGAATCCTCCAGACCATGGCTGGGCTCCACTCATGACACCTCACAGCCCCTTCCGGGCGTGTGCTATGGTCTGAGTGTGTCCTGTGATTTCATATGTTGAGACCTAATTCTTGATACAATGGTATTAAAAGGTGGGGCTTTTGGGAGATGCTTAGATCCTGAGGGTGGAATACTCATGAATGGGAAGAGTGCCCGTTTAACAGAGGTCTAAGAGCAATCCCTGCCTGCCACCATGCAAGGACACAGCAAAGAGGTGCTGTCTAGGAAACAGGGAGGGGCCCTCCCTGGGTTTTTTGCTGGAGCCTTGCTCTTGGTTTTCTAGCTTCCAGAACTGTGGGAAAGCAATGGCTGTTGTTTATCAGCCCCTAAATCTACAGCATTTTGTTATGGGTGCCCAAACGGTCTAAGACAGCATGTGATGGGTCATTCCTTCCCCCTTAAAGGTGCAGACCGTGTGTAGAAGTCCCTGGGCTGAGGATTCCAGGAACCACAGCAGCCCAAGCTCAGCAAAGGGGACACTCACAGCTACCCATCCATCCCTGGCCCTCCTCTTCCCGCTGTCTGCCCCCAGGTCTGGCCAGGGGGTTGTGCTGGCTGGCCCATGGTGGTAGCCCCATTTGCCATGCCAAAACCAGAATGGCAAGAGGCCAGAAGGGACAGCAGTGCAGCCGACCTGGAGCAGGCCCTGTCTTCTGGGCCTCCTGCGTGGTTTCTCCAGGCCAGGACCACGGCTGAGGGAGGACATCATAAACACGCCTCCTTTGAAACACCACCCGAAGTCTGAATCATTTTGTCCCTTATTTTAGCCAGTATCTCAAAACCTTGGAAAAGAGTTCTAATCAATAGGCTGTGATGATGATGAAAACCTATTACCAGGAAAGAAACACATTATTAGGAAGATCAAAGGATAATAGGGCTCTAAAAAGAGGAGGTCGGGGACGCTCTGGGCCCCTCTGGGTCGATGCGGATGAGTGTGCCCCGTTCTTTTCTTCTTTTGAGAGGATCACATGTTTAAGTGGACCTCTTTTATGTACATTTTCTTCCATTTATGTCTCTGAAGATGAAATCAAGAATTTTCACTGGATTATGTGTATGCATATATATGCAAGTCTGTAGAACCCATAAGAGCATCGGAGTGGGTTTTTTTAGGGGGGTTTGTTTTTGCCTTTTGGCTCACAGATGTGTGAGGACGTCTGCCCGCCTTCCAGAGCTCTGTGCATGAGGACACAGGGACAGACTCGGCTGTTCTGCGTGGCTGCACCCTCACAGCGTTGACCCCACATCCTCCAGAGTGTGGAGGGAACGGGGTGGGCCAGCAGCAACCCCGCACTCAGAACACGCAGTGCCAGCAGCTTCCTCCTGGCTCTCTCATGCAGCTTCATCCTGCAGCTTCAAACCAGGGATTCTCAGAAGCCCCCACAGGATCTAGAGATAAGCAAGAGCTTGGGTCTTCCTTGTGCCCGAAGGAAGGGCGAGGGATTCACGTGAGCGCTGGGCTTCTCATCAGCCCATCACCAGCTTGAGCTCCTGGTAGGTTCAGACCCCAGATCACCAAATTCTAGAAGGGTTGGGGTGGGAGTATCAGTTAATGGAGGACAGGAAGATGAAGGAAGTCTCTTCCTAGGCCTGAGGGATTGTGAAGGGCATTAAATAGTAGCAGTAATAGTAAAAACAGAACCTGATAATTCGTAGTTGCTATAGGATAAAGTTAATTTTGCTGTGTTATGTGCTGTTGAATATAAAACCTAACCCCCAGCTCTGCTTAAAATTCACTGACTCCCTGCAAAACCTACCTTACCTATTCTCCCCACAGTCTCAGCAAAGTTCCCAGGCACCTCAAGACTCCTGTTTCTCTTGTTGACCAGCTGCAAGGTCACAGGGCAAGATCACACCCAAAGAAGGTACAATACGTTTCTCAAAATACTATTTTTCAAATGTAATGTACATCACAAGACATGTTGCAGATTAATTAACTGTTCTTTGTTCTGACTTCTGTAAGGCTGTTAGCTGCTACATCATCCTGAATGTATAAAATTCCTCATTTTCTTTCTCCGGGGCTCAGACTTGGGATGCTTATCCTCTGAGCAGGTGGCCATCTTCATAAAATCCTCCTGTGTCACCCACTGGTCTCTCTGGTCTGCTGGATATTCTGTAACAATTGGACAGGGTTTGCAAGAGAAGAGCTTTCTAGAATGTTGGACAGGAAAATGGAGTTCTGGAGGGAGCAATGAATTCCTGAGTTCAGCAGCTGGGCCATGGCTTGGCTGATGCTTAGAGATGCCACATTTGGCAAAGAAAAACACATGACATCAGCCAAATTTAGATTTTAAAAAATACTTTTTTTTTAGTATATCTCAAATAAGGCACACTTATAGTAAAAAAAAAACTACTTGTTAGTTGGACGCAGTGGCTCATGCCTATAATCCCAGCAAGTTGGGAGGCCGAAGGGGGGAGGATCACCTGAGGTCAGGAGTTCAAGACCAGCCTGATCAAGATGGTGAAACCCCATCTCTACTAAATTACAAAAATTAGCTGGGCATGGTTATGTGCACCTGTAATCCCGGCTACTTGGGAGGTCGAGGCTGGAGAATCGTTTAAACCTGGGAGGCAGAGGTTGCAGTGAGCTGAGATAGCATCACTGCACTCCAGCCCTGGGCAACAGAGTGAGACTCTGTCTCAAAAATAAAACAAAACAAAAACAAACAAAAAACAAAAATACTACTTGTCGTTTATCTGAAATTGAGATTTAACCAAGCATCTTGCATTTGGTATGGCAGCCCCACCTGTGGCCCCTACTCCCAACTCTTAGCCTCCCCAATCATTCATTTATTCACAAATTAACTAATTTGCTTACAAAAGTTCTGTAATTTGATAGGCACAGGGCCAGAGTGGAGAGGAACGCCGGTCTGGCCTCTGCTCACATTCAGCTGCTGATGGTCCATCAGAACATTTGTCTCTCACTGTGAGTTACGTGTCATAGTCACCTGGAGGCCTTATGCTGTTGGCAGGACAATCAGCTTCCAAAAACGTTCGAGTCCGAATCCCTGGGCCCTGTGAATATGCGACCTCACATGGCAAAGGGGACTTCATAGATGTAATTCCGTTAAGGACTTTGAGATGGGAAAATTTACCTGGGTGCCCCACCCTAATCACACGGGTCCTTATGTGGGTTGGAGGAAGACTTGACGGTGGAAGGTCAGAAGACGCCATGCTGCTGGCGCTGAAGGTGAAGGAAGGACCGTGAGCCAGGGAAGTTAAGAAAACATGACGAGGCCAGGCACCTTGGGAGGCCGAGGCAGGTGGATCATGAGGGCAGGAGATCGAGACCATCCTGGCTAACACGGTGAAACCCTGTCTCTACTAAAAATACAAAAAAATTATCTGGGCGTGGGGGCATGCGCCTGTAGTCCCAGCTACTCAGGAGGCTGAGTCAGGAGAATCACTTGAACCCGGGAGACGGAGGTTGCAGTGAGCCGAGATTGTGCCACTGCACTCCAGCCTGGTGACAGAGCAAGACTCCATCTAAAAAGAAACACAAACACGAGGAAATAAATTCTCCCCTGCAGCACCCAGCAGGGAATGCAGCAGCCCTCCCGACACCTTGGTCTCAGCCCAGCGGGATCCCAGCCTACAGAACCGTAATGCGACGAGCGCATGCTCTCTTCGGTCACTGCGTTTGTGGTCATTCGCTCCAGCAGCTGCAGAAAATGCAGCCTGTTAAAATACATTGCTGGGCCCCAGCCCCTGACTTCTGAATTCCATAGACTGCAGAGGGGCCTGCGAATCTGCATTTCTAGCACACTCCAAGGTGAGACTGATGCTACTGGCCTGGGATTCCCCTTTGAGAACCTCCACCTAGAGCAAAGGTCGTTGGAAAGGGGCAGCTACGTTCTGTTGTGCCGGGGAGGGACGGGATGAGGACCCTGTTCTTGGCTGACAGCGGCTGGTCCTTCTAGTGCTGGAGTGGGATTCAGGGTCCCTGGCGGTCAGGATGAGGCCCAGGCCGGGATACTCAGTCCTCCAGGTACCAGAGGGCCTTGTAGTGACCATCTCATTCTCCAGCCTCATTTGCAGACGTGTTCCCTGAGTCCAGAGAGTGGGAGGGACTTATCTGGAACCCCCCGGATGGGCGGTGCCAGTGTCAGCACCAGAACCCTAAGTGATTTCATTCCAGGGACTTTTTCTAGGCCACCAGCAAGAGCAAATGGAGCTCCAGGTATCCAGGGAGAGAGGGAGCACAGAGATCCTGAGTGCTGAGGACCCTGCAGCCTGCAAAGTCTGGGTCATATCCCAGGCAGAAAGTGCACCGTGGGTAGAGGGAAGTCTCTCATGGTGCCTTGGGATCCCCGACAGGTCTGGCATGGTCACCTGTAACTGGGCCACAGAGCAGCCTCCAGTCCCAGTCCTGCCTGGCATGTCATGATGGTCAAGAGCAAGCAGAGAAGTGGTGGCAACTTGTAAATAATGATGCCCGTGAGAAGCTCAGGCTGCCAGAGGGAGTGAGCCACCCAAGCCCATGCAGTGGCAGATGGTGGAGCTGGGGCGTCGCTCGTGCCACAGCCCACCTTCCCGCCCATCCCAGCAGTCCTCGGACAACAACAGGGAGGACAGGCTTGGCTGCAGCCGCACGCACACATTCCACTCTCGCCTCCCGCGATCGCATTCCCTCCCCTGCTGGGCGCTCCCGGCAGTGAATTTATATGTAACACGGTGCCCTCCCCTCCCAGCCCATTCCAGGAGAAGCCTCTTTGAAGGCAAAATAGATTCCAGAATGATTGTTCACTAAGAGACATTCATCAGTGAGATGTCCTCCATAAAACTGAAATATCATGAAATCGCACGCACGTGGGCCAGGAGCTGGGCAGCGGCTGTATCTCAGTGCAGAACACAGGCCACGCAGAATGCAAGCGACTGTTTTTGATAAATTAGACCCCAGTTTACACTGTTACTTGCTTGTTGGAGAGAGTGAAATGGCCATTCAATCAACATTCTGACTCCCAGGAAGGCAGGGACAGTGGCCTCATCCCCAATCAGTCACCGGCACAGCCGCGGGCGGGCTCTCGGAAGGCCCTGGGCCCACTTCTGGAGGCCCAGTAGAGCCGGGCTCGGAACAGCGCGTCAAGGTGACAAATGGCACCTGGGAAGTTTGCAATCTTGTAAGCGGGGCCCGTGTACCAGAGCCCATCCCTCACCTACGTCCTCCGCACTTGGCCTTCCTTGAGGATCTCCTGGCTGGGGAGGAGGGCCGCTGGCTGGTGCAGGCAGCTGAGACATGCCTGTCCTCTGAGAGGAGGCAGCCACGTACATCAGGCCGGGAGCCTTGCTTGAGCACTTATGGGGGCGGCAACGGGAGACAGGGTGGCTGGGGAGGACCCACGCCTCCTGAGCTCCTCGGGGTCGTCAGGGCGATGTGCTTTGTCTCCTACAAGCCTGGGATTTCCCTTCCCCACCCCACAGAGATGAAACAGCATCCGCAGGCTCAGCACCTGCCTGAGGCCACATCTAGGTCTGGAGGCAACGCTGGGATGGAAACCCAGGTGTCCTTCTTGAATGAGCAGCCAAAGCCCTAAACGGCCTGGCCTCAGCTGACCCACACTTGAGTTATGATCTACGTCAGGCACGTGGAGGCGGAACTGGGTGTAGATCCAACAGCAGCAGGGTCAGCAGCCCAGAGTTGCCAGCACTGCCCGGCAGGACACTCCCTGCTGAGCACTTGGCTGCGTCCACCCCACTCAGTCCTGTCAAGAGAGGGACTCCCGTGAGGCCGCAGAAGAAGCCAGGCTCGGTGCATTCTGTGATCTCGCCCTGGCCCGGGCAGCAGAGGCAGGCTGGGGACCGGGTCTGATGACAGGAACGTCTGTGCGTTTGCCCACTGCACCTTCCGCTGACGGTAGGCCCTGGACTTGCGAGTGGGTGCGGCTGAGCCCGTCCCGGGTGGAGGTTTCCATCTGCAGTGGCGGGAAGGGCTGTGAGGACCCTGGTGCTCCCGCCCAGAGCTCCCTAGGGTGCAGATGAGGCACCGGTGCCAGGGTTTGCTCCTCACCGAGGAGGCTCCAGACCCGAAGCTGGAACCTGGCGAGCTGCTTCCACCTCTGATTTTGAACATGCTTTATAGCCATCAGTTAAGTATTGATTGATAAACGCATGTATTAAGATCCTGAGAAATGACTGCAGGCACAGAAGTAATGACTTGTTACTGTGAAAAACAGGCCTTGGGGGCACAGTGATTTCTTACCCATCGATGGCCCCAGTTCTGTACTTGCTCTGGACAGGAAGTGAAACAGGAGCAGGATTGGCTGAGACCCACAGAGATGGGACTTTGAGTGTTGGAGAGGAATTGAACCTGTGGAGGAGAGGAGAGTGTCCTCCAGCTGGCGACCAGCCACTGATCAGACGCTGCACTGTGGTGGTCTGGCCTCTGCCCTCTGCCCCTCTTGCCTCTCTGCCCGCTCCCACTTTGCGGTGACCCCTCTTCTACCAGCCTGTCTGGGGGTGTGCCTGCCCCAGGCTGCCTGGGTGCCTGCCCCAGGCTGCCTGGCTCCCTGCCCTTGTCCCTCCACACCGGCCATCTCCCCATCCTGCCTTTGCCCTGCCTTTTTGCAATGACCCTCGGTGGGAGGGTCGAGTCCGCCCACCCTGCCCCTGCACTCTACGCTCTCACCCACCAGAGCACCATCTTCCCGGAGTCCACGTCTTGTTCCCCGTGGCCCCTCACCTGGCGTTCAAACCAGGCTCACCCCCTTCCCGCCCCCAACCCCCGTCCTGTCTCAGGCGAGAGCCTGGGAGCCTCTGGTGTCTGCCTGCTGCTCCCTCCCTCCCTCCTCCCATGATCAGGGACCCCTCAGGTGCATGTTAGTTAAACACCATGCCTCTCGAGGGGGCTGTGCTGTGCACTCCACAGGCAGTGGCAAGGGGGTGGGGGCACACAGTGAGGGTCCCAAGCTCTCCCAGTGGTTGCAAATGACCTAATCACAGGTCCTGGTGGGAACCTGTGGGAAAAGCAACCACAGATGTGATCGGAGCATCTGGGGTGGGGCAGCCCCCAAATAAGGACTCACAGATGGGATCAGAGTGACTTGGGGGTGCAGGCCAGAATAAGGACTCATGACTTGATCTCCACTCCCCACGGAGTCCCCACTGAGCTCCCGGGAGAAGAGGCCCTGCTTACTCTGGCCATGGCCTCTCTCCGTCCTGCCTTGCCAGCGTCTCTCTGGCTTGGAGTCCCGGTACATGTCTGCCAGCACTGCCTATCTCTTCTGAACTCCTTTTTCTTCCATTCTGCTGACTCGACACCCCCTTCCCCTTGGGCCGAGCAATGGCCCTGGGCTCTGTCCTCTCACGTCCTCTCAGTCTGTCTCTAGCTCTCGTGTTGATGTCATTGTTGGATGGAAGCCAGTCTTCTGCGGTGAACCTAGGTCCTTGCTCCTCCCGCATCTGGTTACCCTTTGCTGGACACACCCACCCACATTTTCCCAGCACGGCCTCCCCTGCACTCCTGGTCCTTGAAGCTGGGGAGAGCACCTTCCTGGCAGGTGAGGCCCAAGTGATGTAGACCTGAGCGGCTCTGGGTATTGCACTCCTCCAGCCACAGAGAGATGGACAGGAGGACCAGGAACACCGAGGGGGCACATGGAAATGTTGGCTGGGAACCTGGCTTTCCCTCTGAACTTGCTGCTGAGAGGACAGAAGGTCCCCGGCTCCTGCTACCATCTTGTCAGTAGAGGGCACCCAGACACCCTACTCTGAGAGCTGGAAAGACAGCCTGTGTGCCTCCATCAAGCTGTACCTGAAGTCTGATCTGCACTTGGACTTGCCACTTCTGTGGGTTGACAAAGCCCCTTTTTGCCTCAGTAAGTTATTAGTTGCACCTGTACAAGTATCAGTTAGTATAGGCCACCTGAACTGCAGACTTGCTGGCTGAGAAGGAGCCTTACCTCCTCTACCTGCCTTCCAGAAGTATGTGCCCAACTGAGGCCCAGCTCCAGGGAGTGGCCAATGAGGACAGACCAATGATCAGGGCTGCTGTGCGCCAGGACCTGGGTTCTTGCCACAGCTCCGCCGACCTGTAGAGAAACGCCTGGCCTGTGCATGCTCCCAGCAGTCATGCTGCAGCAGTGGGGCTGGCCCATCTCGAAGGCCCCTTTCTGCTGCGGCGTTTCCCAGTGCTGGAGGAATGAGTGTCAGCCAGTGTTCTCTGCCTGGTCTGAGAGGTTGATGTGAATTGTGCACTTGATTTTGGCAGTTGAGTGCACTGATTCCCCAGCCCTAATTATAATGAGCATGAGCATGAGCATGAATGTCTTAAAATATACACACATATGAGCTGCCAAATACAGTGAGTCATCATATTCCCAACTTTCAGGCAAGCTCGGGTGCCAGGAGAAGCGACCCATACATCAGAGAGATGAAGTCCTGGCTTCTGTGGCGGGCGGGCAGGGGCGGGGCGGGCGCTGGGGAGCTGCTGGCTCTGGGGTGGGAGCGCATAGTCCATCCTGTCAGATCAGAGGATGCCTGAGAGGTGACAGACAGAGGGCTTGTTAGTCTTGTGAAATTCCAGATGGGCCTGACAAATCATCTTAATAAAAGGTTCTCTGAACAAAGTAATTGGGGGAGTTGAGTGGAGTCCTGGCAGCTCCAGCCGGTTGGCAGTTGTCGAGGGACAGGCGGGCCCACCATCCCATAGGGAGTGCAGGCACGTGTGCATGAGTGTGAATACATGTGTGGATTGTGTGCATGTG
The DNA here is from genome assembly GCA_963574635.1 of Cheracebus regulus. Taxonomy (NCBI): domain Eukaryota; kingdom Metazoa; phylum Chordata; class Mammalia; order Primates; family Pitheciidae; genus Cheracebus; species Cheracebus regulus. The sequence continues at coordinate 24,133 of CAUYQU010096023.1, forward strand.
TGTGTGGAGGGTGTATAAGTGTGCGTGACTGTGTGTATGTGAATGTGTGTTAACCTTGCATGTGAGCATGTGTGTTGTGGGGGTTTGTGTGTGTGGAGGGTGTGTAAGCATGCATGAGTGTGTGTGTATGTGAATGTGTTAGTGTTCATGTAAGCATGTGTGTTGTGGGGGCGTGTGAGTGTGTGGAGGGTGTATTTAAGTGTATATGTGTATGTGAGGGTGTATGTTAGTGTGAGTATTGTGGAAGTGTGAGTGTGTGGAGAGTGTATAAGTGTGCATGTGTATGTGAGTGTGTTAGTGTGTGTGTTGGGGTGTGTGAGTGTGGAGGGTATATGTGTGTGTATGTGAACATGTATGTGTGTTTGTGTGTGTGTTGGGTATGTGAGAGTGTGTGGAGGGTATATAAGTGTGTGTGTATGTGAGCATGTAAGTGCATCAGTGTGTGTGTTGTGTGTGTGTGGAGGGTGTATAAGTGTGTGTGTTTGTGTGTCATGGGGTTGTGTGTGTGGGCGTATATAGGAATGTGTGTGTATGTGAAAGTGTGTGTGTAGTGCATGTGAGTGTGCATATTGGGGTGTGTGAGTTGTGTGTAGGGTTATAGGCGTGCATGAGTATGTGTGTTAGTATGAGCATGCGTGTTGTGGGGTGTGAGACTGTGTGGAGGGTGTATAAGTGTGCATGAGTATGTGTATTAGTGTGAGCATGCATGTTGTGGGGTGTGAGAGTGTGTGTGGCGGGTGTATAAGCATGCATATGTGTATTAGTGTGAGCATGCATGTTGTGGGGTGTGAGACTGTGTGTGGAGGGTGTATAAGTGTGCATGAGTGTGTGTGTGAATGTGTATGTGTGTTATTGTGAGCATGCACGTAGTGAGGGTGTGTGTATGGAGGGTATATAAACATGTATGAGTGTGTGTGTGAATGCGTATGTGTGTTATTGTGAGCATGCACGTAGTGGGGGTGAGTGTGTGGAGGGTGTATAAACATGTATGTGTGTGTGTTAGTGTGAGCATGTGTGTTGTGGGGTGCGAGCTGTGTGGAGGGTGTATAAACATGCATGTGTGTGTGAAAGTGTGTGTGTTAGTGTGAGCGTGTGTGTTGTGGGGTGTGAGTTGTGTGGAGGGCGTATAAACATGCATGAGTGTGTGTGCGAACATGTGTGTTAGTGTAAGCATGTGTGTAGTGTGTGTGAGAGTGCGTGTGGAGGGATATAAGCGTGCATGAGTGTGTATGACTGTGTGTGTTCGTGTGAGCATGCACGTTGTGGGTGTGTGTGAGAGTGTGTGGAGGAGGTGTAAGCATGGGTGTGTGACCGTGTGTGACTGAGCTTGTGTGGCCCTGCACAACTGTGTGTGCTTGTGTGCTTTTGCACAGGCATGTGCAAAAGGCATGTCTGCAGGTGCCGTGTGTATGTGTGTGTGTGCACTCACCAGGGACTCTGGCCCATGGGTGCATGTGCATGGGTGTGGATGTGCGTGTCCAGTGTTGGAGAGACTTCAGGCGCACTGGCCCTCCTGTGGGCTTCTGCACAGCAGCCTAGACTCTGGGTGTGCCCCAATAGGTGAGGAGGGCTTCAGGCATAGCTACCCTGTGAAGATGTCTGCAGCTGGGGCCCCACCCGTCCACACCAGGGTCCTGGGAGGGCCAACAGGGCCACAGCTCCCCCCAACCCCCCGCCTCGCAGCTGTAGCCTCACCTGCCCCTGCCCCAGGGCTGGGTGTCTACCCACCTCCCTTTGTCCAACCTGTGTCTTCTTGCCCTTGCTTGGTGACACCTGCAAGGCTCATGGGAGCTCTGCCTTCTCCATGAAGTCTTCACTACAGGCTCTGCAGGCCTCTCCTCTCTGCACCCTGGCCATGGTGCTCGACGTCCTATCAGGCGCTCTTGCCCTCTGCTGTAACAGGGACCCCTGTTTGTGCCTGCCCATTACCTCCCCCAGAGCAGGGTCAGCCAGCACCTGGCAACAAGCAGCGTGTGCTACCGCGTCATGCTGACACCAGACCTGCCTCTCACCCCCTCCAGAAGGCAGTGTGTTTTTGAGGACTTGGACCTCAGCCATGCCTAGGGCAGGGGCCGTTTTGCCACTCTGAACTGGAGCAGTCTCTTCCTCCTTCCGCCTGGCTCTCCAATGACCCTGGGTAGGTCCTTCCTTGGGGTTGCCTCTGTGGGACTAAGCTAGATCTGCCCTGAGCTCCCTCTCAGGGAGGCTGGGTTATGCCTTAAATTTCCCCTGGAGCTTTCTAGATCCCCTGGATCCTGCCAGTGTCACCCTCAACAGTGGCCAGAAAGGAGAATGAGAGTCCTGCTCTTGTTCCTGGACCCAATATTTCAGGAGACCCTGGGCAACCCTCACAGCACTCAACTCATTCCTCTCAGCCCCACTGGGGCCTGAATCCTCCCAGCTGGCCCACAGAGCCATCAGCAGCTCAGATTCCTGAGCCAGGGAGGAATCCAGCAGCCACTTCCAGCCCACAGGAGGATGGGGGGCAGGCTTATGGAAGGATGGAAGGATGGAAGATGGGATGGGGGAGAAAGGAGGGAAGAAAGGAGCTGGGCTGTGCGACTCTTGGCTTCTGCAGCCACTCGGACAGAGGTGAGAAAATTCAGAGGAGAGCAGCGTGGGTGTGGGGTCAGTAGTCCACTTTTGGACATTGCATGGAGACTGTCTGATATGTACACCAATCCTCAGTCCCCTTCTTCAGCCACAGAGATGGTCGCATGTCATACCCAGGAACTACTCTGCCAGCTCCCCTTTCAGAGGGTGGCAGCTGTAGAGAAATCAGCAGAGCCATGGGTGGGATAGGGGTGTCTGGGCAAAGCCCTCTAGGGATTGACCAGGCAGGACCAGCCCCTTCTGCCTTCCGGTCTGGCTTTCTTCCTGCTGCCTGGAGCAGGAATGTGACTGCTGCAGCTGGTGACCAGAGGTGACATGGACAACGACCCACGTGAAAGACGTCAGAACAGAAAAGATGGACGCAGCCTGGTCCTGGTGACCATGGGGTGACCAAACCAGTCTCTGATAGCCGGTCCCAGACTTTTCTACAACAAGAAAAATAAACCTCTCTGCAATTTAAGCCTTTGCATTGCAACCCAATCTAACTGTACGTGACACAGACCTGTTCCTGTGCAGGGCCACGGGACACACAGAGGTGGTCCATCGCAGAGGACCACTGGGAGGTGGGGGGGCTAAGATGCTAGCCAAGTGCAGGCCTGCAAGAGAGAGCCCTGGAGGGTGGGTGACGGCAAAGCCGACAGAGGGGGTGTTCTAGGAAAAGCCGTGGGATGCTGCGTGTCACAGGAGAGCAGATGCCCTGTTGGATTTGGAGACACTGAGGTCAGAGCCTGACCTAGGACAACTCTGGGCTGTGAGGTAAGGACAGTACTTGGTTATCAAGAGGAGAGAAGGAGGGCCGAGCCTGCAGTCCCTGTGAAAACGATTTTGAGAGCGGGGAAGGAGCTGGGAGGCTCTGCTGTAAAGGTGCCGAAGAGCAGCCGTGGACGCCCACAGAAAGGGCGAGCTTTAGGAAAACAGGAAGGAAGGCTGGTGCAGAGGGCAGCTCCAGGGCGCCGTGGTGGGACTGGCCTCTGGTTGGAGGGAGTTTGAGATGAGGGAGGCAGAGGAGGAGGGGAGGTGGGTGGGTTTGCACGTGCACTGCTGAGAGATGACGGGGTCTGTATGCGTCAGGGTTCTGCAGAGGAACAGAGCCAATGGGATAAAGTACACGGGGAGAGGTTGGTAAGGAGGTCCTCCATGCCATTCTGGAGGCTGAGAAGCTCCACGATCTGCTGTCCGCAAGCCGGACACGCAGGATTGCAGTTGGCGCAAGCTCCAAGACCCAAGGGCTGGGATCCGGCAGCATGGACTCCGGTCAGAGTCTGGAGGCCTGAGAACCAGGAGGACGGAGGGCGGGAGAAAGCAGATGTCTCCCATGGGTCAGGCAGCGAAGCCAAACGTCCTCCACCTTTTTGTCCTATTCAGGCTTCCGTGGGTTGGATGGGATGGGATGGGATGGGGCCCCGCCCACCTTGGGGAGGGGCTGTGTTCAGCCCGCCAATGCAAAGCTAAGCTCTTCCCGGAAATGCCCTCGCAGACACCCCGGAAGTCACGTGCCCACGCTTTGCGTGCCGGGAGGCACAGCCACGCTGACAAGCCGGTTACCCCTCGGAGCTCCTGCTGTGTCGCCTGCTTTCTCTCGGAAACGTGAAGTGTGACCTCAGCTGAAAGGTGAGCGTGTGCGTGTGAACCTGCGTCAGTGTGCGTGTGCATGGGTGTCGTGTGTGTGCCTTGGATGGCGATGACCGAGCCCAGGGACCCATCGTCCCTGGGGTGTCGGAGCCTCCCAGGACGGCCACGCTGAAGGTGCGGGAGGGGGCTGCAGCCCCAGCGTCAGGCGTTTCCAGCAACCGCGGGAGTGAGCCGCAGGCTGGTGGGTGGTTGTGATGTATTTCTTTCAGAATAGTCCTGTAGATTCTTCTCCCTCACAGTCTCCGGCGCCGCCAAATGGCTCCACTGGAAGGGGGAGGTGTGTGTGTTGCTTGTTTGCTAACAGAGGGTGTGCAGCAGCCGCAGCCCGGGGCAGGTTTGGGAGCACCAAGGATGTTTTGGGGGTTAAGCCAAGGGATGACACGGTAGGCTTACATTTAGAAAAAATGCTTCTGGTGGCAAGGACGGGGAGAGACTGAATAAGTTCGGGGTAGGTGGCAAAACCAGAGAAAGAAAACCTTCCTGGAGGTCTGATCCCACGAAAACGGCCGTCAGGATCCGAACTGTGGACGTCGTCCTGGAGGTGGAGGTATCAGGCCCAGCTGCAGAGATTGTGAGGGCCGAGAACCTACAGGACCCACTGTGAAAGGGAACAAGCTCAGTTTTGAGTATTTTGCCTTCTTCACTTGGTGGGGGGCGGGGAAAGGAGCTATAAAAATTGCAGGCATGTGCGCATCATGTCTTGGTAATTTCCAAAGGATTGCTTTTAATATGATAGGCACATAAAAGATTTTAAAAGCGACTGCTTTCCATATACATTATGGGCTGCTCATGGAGCCTTATGGCGCCCAGGGAGAGCTTTGCCGTTAACCACGCAGCTCCACGGCGGCAGGGTTACACCGGCAGGTAGCTGAGGAAACGTGAGGACATCCAGAACTGGGGTTCACAGGAGGAAAAACCCTGCAGCTTCTTGTAGGAGGCCTTGGGCTTCCTGCACCCGCCTCTGTTATCCTGTGGATCGTGGCAGCCAGCACAGCAAAAGAGCTGGCCCCCGGAGCCTACAGCCTGCAGGGAGACAGACACGAAAACAGATGACGAGACGCCCTCTCATCGTAGCAGGCACTATTTTACTGCGGCAGGAAAAACACCTAGATTTGCTGGGGCATCTGTTGAAATGAGGTGGAGAAGTTTCCTTCTGCACAATCTCCTGAGTTCTTTCCAGGGGAAGTGATGAAGGGGTGGTGCTGTTTCTGCTCGAAAGTTTCTTGACAGCCTCTGCTTGGGGCAGAATGTGGGGATCTGAAGGGTACAGGTGTGAGTGGAATGCTTCATGGATTCTTGTGTGAGATGGTGAGAAAGGGACTCACCCATCTTTCTGGAGGGAGGGGGAGACGTGGGGGGCAGGGGGAAGCCAGAGGTGGTGGAAGGTGACACATGCCCCAGATTCACCCCTTCTATTGCGCCCAATGTCTGTGAGGCTGCCGAATTTCCAGGCTGCTTGGCTGTGAGTGGGTCTGTGGAGAAACACGTGGGGCTCCGGCCTTCCGGTATAGCCGGGGGCATGAATGTCTCACCCTGCCCATGAGCATGAGTGCAGAGAGGCAGCCAGGAAAATGGGGGCTTGGACAATGTCTCCCAAATTCAGAGAGGCAGAAGGACCTTGGCTGACACCTGAGTTTCTCGTGTTACTCCACGATGATGCAAGAATCCAAAACTTCTGCAGACAACAAATCGATAGGACTGATAAGAGATCACTGGTTAGATTTTTCATTCACTGAAGTTCCATTTCATTCTTCTTTGAATCTTCGCATTTTAACGCAGGCAAGTCTTTGATTCCATCATATTTTTGAAATATTTGCTATACATATTGTGCGTGACAGCCCACAGATCTGAAATCTGACTTTGTTCTTTTCTCCTCGTTTCCTGTTTTGGCTGAGTTTTGCTCTGGCTGGCTGGCTAGTTTATTTCCACGACTGTGTGATTTTTAGTGATTTGACATCTATGGTGGGTCTCTGGGGAAGCAAGCTTTTTCAGGACATGAAAGGGCCTCGAATATTTGGGGAGAATTTTCTCCTTGTGCCAAATCCAGGGCTGAGAATGACACTTTTCGTGGCTTTCTGCTTCTGTAGGACTTTTCCTCCAGCCCCTGCTCATCTTTTCCTTCTCTCTAACCCTTCCTGACTCCTGGCTTCATGAGGAGTAACTTCCAGTCCAGCTGTCAATGACTGGAAAAGAAATACTAACATTTCCTCAGTTGATTTCAGATGTACTAGCTTCTTCTTGCTTAACATTGGTGATTGCTTTATATTTTTTAGCTAGATTATTATGAGCATACAAATTGATCATTTTATATCTCTCTGGTAAAATACTCTTTTCATCCTTTCATTTTGAAAAAACTTAAAAACAGTATTGTAAATTCAGAAATAATTTTATATGTTTATGAGGCACAATGGGATGTTTTGATATGTGTATACACCGGAGAAAGGTTAACTCAAACTAATCAACATGCCCATCACCTTACCTGCTCATCATTTCTTCACTCTGCATCCAGCTAGGTGGCATAGGGTACCGCAGGTTGATTACATCCTAGCTCCTCTGGGGAAATGAAGAACACAGAGCCATTTTTCTGAGGACACTGCTGAGTCCAAGCCCTTGCTCTGGCCTCCAGGGTCCACTGGCATTCCTTTCCCTTGCAAAAGGCGGAGCAGACATCAAAAAGGATGAGTTCCTGTCCTTTGCAGGGACATGGATGAAGCCGTCATTCTCAGCAAACTGACACAAGAACAGAAAACCAAACACCACATGTTCTCACTCATAAGCTGGTGTTGAAGAATGAGAACACATGGACACAGGGAGGGGAACATCACATACTGGGGCCTGTTGGGAGGCGTGGAGGGGGGGCGGCTAGGGGAGGGACAGCAGGGGGTGGGGGGATTGGGGAGGGATAACATTAGGAGAAATACCTAACATAGATGACGGGGGGATGGATGCAGCAAACCACCATGGCATGTGTATGCCTATGTAACAATCCTGCATGATCTGCACATGTATCCCAGAACTTACACTGTAATAATAATAACAACAACAACAACAAAAAAACGTGGAGGCCCCTGTGGGCTCATGACCCAGGCAGCCGCACCTGTGAGTTGTGTGTTTACAAACGGCCTGTCTCCTGGAAATAAATCTTTGCACTTTTCTCAGGAAATATAGTCTATAAATCACTGTGACATTTAAGATGAGGCTCGCCTCCTCCCGCTCCTCTGCCTCTAAGTATAGGCCCCCCACGCTTGCTGCAGAGCCTGGGAGGTGGCCAGCCCGGCTCTGTCTGGCTGGGGTAGGGACAGTCACTTAGAGATGAAATCACTGACATCTTCAAATGCCAGCTTTGTCACCACCAAAATGACCTTGCATTGCAATGAGGAAAAAGACAACTTTGTGAAACGTTAAGCAGGTGAGTTGCCCCTACTTCATATCCATCCTGGTCTTAGGATGCCACTGTTGTCACTTTGCACTAACTTTTTAATGCTGTGATGATTAATTTTATGTGTCACCTTGGCTGGGCTAGGGTGCCCAGTTGGTTGGCCAAACACCAGTCCAGGTGTTGCTATAAAGTTAATTTTCAGATGCGATTACCATTTTAACGAGTAGACTTTAAGTAAAGCACATTACTCTCCATCCTATGGGTGGGCCTCATCCAATCAGTTGAATTCTTCAAGAGAAAAAAACTGAAGTGCCTTAGAAGGAAAGAATTCTGCCTCCAGACTGTCTCTGAACTTAAGATGGTAGCATCAACTCCTGCTAGAATTCCCAACCTGCTGGCCAGCTCTGCGGATTCACACTTCAGCCTCCACAGTCATGTGGGCCAGTTCCTTAACTTCTCTTTCTCCGTGTGTCCCGTTGGTGCTGCGTCTCTGGAGAACCCTGACTAGTACACATGCAGATGAGAGGATGTGCAGCGTTTTGAATACATGCACTAAACCTACCACTTTCCCCATTTATAGATTTGGATTAACACACTAACTTACTCATATCTTCAAGTATAAATTAAAAAAATTGCTGGTGCCAATTTCAAAGTTTTGCCATGAGGTAGCTTGAAGGAATGACACTTTATGTAATTTGTTCAAGGCCATAGGACATGCAATCAGGATGTAATGCAAAGCATCTCTTAGGGTGCCCTCTGCTCTGATGCCCTTCACATCTACCACCTCAATGGATTAGTGCTCTCCCTGCAAATACCCAAGCCCCAGCTTCTGCCTACTGTTTCTTTAATGTGCTCATCACGCTCCAACATGTCATGTATTTACTGGCTAAATTGCCTTTATGTATTTCTCTGAGATAAATGTCAGCTCTCAGAACCTAGCACCTGGCACATAGTAGATGCTTAATTCAATTTCTGTTGGAATTGATGCCAATAAATGAATTATTGCTGAGAGAGAGAGAGAGAGAAGAAAGAGAGAAGAGAGGTGTAGCTGAGGGAGCCAAAGTGTAACAATGAATCAGTGAATGAGTTTGGGGCTCTGTCAGACCCACTTCAAGTCCCAGCTCAGTCACATGCAAGGTCATTTAGTCTCTGCATCTTGTTCTTCACATCTGGAGTGAGTAGTATGACTTGGAGCTCAGTACTCACCCAAATAATGAAGAAAAGCGCAGAGCACAAGCTTGGTACATGAATAATTGTGTGTGAAGGGCATGTATTATTTTTGTGGAATTCCACAGCAATCTGCTGGCACCCTGTTGAAAGCACCTTCCCCACTTTGGAGTCATTTGTCCTATAGACACTTTCGTATTTTGTTAATATTTACAATCGTATTGTAAGCTTCTCTTTTTCCCCATTGTACCTGCTATGGGCTGACTGCAGGCTGGTGTATACGGAGTGCTCTGCAGATGCTTGCTAAGCGCCTGTTTAAGAGGATGGACAGATGGGTCTAGAGGGTTGCATGGCCTGGCTTTCTCCATCCATTTATTTAGATGTGCATTGCCCTGTGTGGCAATACTCTCATAGTAGATCTTAGGCAAAACTCACTTTACAGAGGGCCCAGGGGTCAAAATCCAAGTCACAGCTGTACTTTGGCACCAGATATAAGTGACTTAGAGCAGCATACTACACCTTATACAATTTTCAAAGCCATCATTCCATTTAGTCTCCATGAGCTAGATCCAATCATTGTTTCCAGGTGGTGAAGCAGTGATCTAAGGCTATTTGGCAGTGAATTAGGGTCCCAGGTCAGCTTGAGTGTGGCTGTGGGAGGAGCTGTGGCTCTGGATGGCATGTTCCCCTGCCCTCTGGACTTCACGCTCCTGGGACAGAGGTATGAATGAAGGAAGGCGGACTTTCTTCACTAGCCCAGAGCTAAGGATGGCTCAGCTATAGGGAAACTGCTGGGAGGGTGCTTGGTCTGAAGGCTTGTGTCCCTTGAAATTCACATGTTGAAACTATAACCCCAAAGTGATCATATTAGCTGATGGGGTGTCTGGGAGGTGATTAAGTCATAAGGGTAGAGCCCTCAGGAATGGATTTGGTCCCCTTGTAAAATAGACCCGGGAGAGCTCTCTAGCCCTTTTTCTGCTAAGTGGAGACAGAGCGAGAAGATGGCCATCTATCAACCAGGAAGTGGGCCCTCTTTAGACACTGAATCTTCTGGCACATTAATCTTAGACTTCCCAGTTTCCACAACTGTCAGAAATAAATGGTTGTTGTTTAAGCCACCAGTCTATGGTATTTTGTTATAGCATCCAGAACTGACTAAAACAGAGAGAAACATAAATTGATCAGGAAAGGGAATTGCTATGAACTGACTGTGAGTGTCTCCCCCAAAATTCATATGCCGAAGCTCTAATTCTCAAGGTGACAGTGTTTGGAGGAGGGGCCACTGGGAGGTAAACAGATTTAAATGAGGTCTTGAGAGTGGAGTCCTCATGATGGGTCCCCATAATGGGATTAGTGTCCTTACGAAGAGATGACAAGACCCTTTCTCTCTCCTTCATGTGAGGACACAGCAGGAGGGTGGCCATCTGTGAGCCAGAAAGCGAGCCCTCATCTGATGGCCAAGCCTGCTGATGCCTTGGTCCAGACTGGTGAGAAGTGGATTTCCATTGTTTAAACTCCCCAGTTTGTGTTGCCTTAGTGTAGCAGCCTCAACTAAGACAGGTCTCTAGTGGAGAAGAAGAAAAATGGCCCAGATAAAAGTGAAGCAAGGAAGACGGGAAAGCAGATCTTCAGAAGAATGAGGTTGTATTTTTGGATGCTGGATGTTAACATCAGAAGAGCCAGCGTGGAGCTGTGAAGTCACAAAAGCTACTTTGACCCATTCTTTCTTCCTATAATACTGGAAAATCATCTCACTTAAACTAGTAATAAAAGATTGTGATTAAATGCAAAGTTAGTTAAAAAAAAGGAGCAATTAGCATAATAATATCCCTACAGACACTAAGGCACAACAGAAAAATATGGTCACAGTAAATCATCAACTTTAGTCTTTCAAAAACAATCTATTGCTTGTTTACAAATAACAGAATTTATGAAAGAATAGCATATATCAGAATTAAAATAACACATAAATGAGATGACTGGATAAAAAGATGACAAACAGAGCTCACAGAACTTAGTAAATGATTGGAAATAAAAGAAGCATCATTTTAGAACAAGAGAGATGAAATCAGAGGGAATACAAGAGTAAATCACCATCACATATAATATCATCAGAGAAATATAAAATGTAAAAAAGGAAGTATTTTAAAGGAAAGAAAATTAAGAAAGATATTAAAAATATTTGAAAGTAATAACATAGATGACTAAAAGGTTCAACATATGTATAATTGGAGATGCTGAGGCAGAAGCCAAAACATGGGACAGAATAAATACTAAAGCCAATACTTCAAACAAAACAAAGCTTCCTTAAATGAAAACAAACAAACAAAAACAAAAAACAACTTAAATATTGAGAACACACTCCATTTGGGAAAGTCCACCTGAATGGTCAATACAAAAGCATATTCTGGTAAATTATTGGGCTTTAGATTGAAATCCAATTATTTGGGCATTCATGTAAAAAGACCCAGAATCTTACAGAGGAAAGAAAATCAGACTACCTCAGACTTTTAGACAGCAAGTCTTTATACCAGAAGAAAATGGAGAAACGTATTTAAGATATTCAAGGAAAGGCAGTGTGAGCCAACCAGCCAGACTAACTTTCAGGCATAAATCCATATAAAAACTCAGAGAATATTATTCCTATGAAGCCCTCCTGAAATGTCTAGTACCCCACACTAACTATCCATACTTCTGCCACTGCCTTACCCTCATTTTTGTTGTATGAAGCTGGTTCTTAGTTTGTGTGGGTTACCAGCACGCAGAGATGCTAGTTAGCATGGTGTACTAGCACTCTGAGATACTAGTTGGCATGGTGTACTAGCACCCAGAGAACTACCTAGCATGGTGTAACAGTACCCAGAGAACTACTTAGCATGGTATACTAGTACCCAGAGAACTACTTAGCATGGTGTACTAGCACCCAGAGAACTAGTTAACATGGTGTAACAGCACCCAGAGAACTACTTATCATGGTGTAATAGCATCCAGAGAACTAGTAACTAGTACTGAACTGTGACTATAAGGAAGGCAGTGTAGTATGTAATGGCTATATGCTTTAACAAATGTAATATCTGAAAAATTACCAAAATTGGGGGTGAAAGGAAGAGGGGAATATGTAAAAAGTAATCTGACTGATTGTAAGTACTAACTGAGAAAATAAGAAGTAACTTCAAATTAGTTATGTTGGGAGAAGGAGACTGGAAATACAGCAGAGAACCAGGAGCCATTCTTCAAGAAAAGAGAGGATGGATGATGAGAATACAAAGTTACTAGAGTAAGGGTGTCCCTTAGAACAAAAATTCACGCCTTTCTAGATGCTGAAAGATGTGAGAGAGAAAAAGCAAGTAGAAAAAGCAAGTTGAGTGTAGTACAAGTGAGGATCAGTGTATGTGTGTGACATGCCATACATATGCATGTGTCACATGACTGTGGCAGATTGAACACAAAGCCATTGATTACAGTGATAATACCTAAAATGGGCTTAATATAAATGGAAGATATATTATTTTCAGATTGATGAGCAAAGTGAAATTGAGCACTATGCTATATACATGGGACTGGCCTAAAATAAAGAAATTTTAAAAAACAAAGAACAGAATAAGATATCCAGGAAAAATGTGAACAATAAGAAAGCAGGAATAACAGCCATGCTGTCTAACAAAGTTGAGGTTAGGGCACACAGCATTGTAAGACATTTAGAAGGAGATGTTTTCATAACACTAAAGCTACCATTCACTATGAAGGTATTGCAATTATTAATATACATGTGCCCAATAGCACAGTTACTTTCAAAGAGTAGAAGGTACAGGAGATACAAAGAGGCATGGATAAAAATATGCTCAGAATGGGGTAATTCACCACACCACTGTCTATCCAAGGCACACCGTTAGTAAGAGGATGGAAGACTTCACTGACATGGCCAGTGAGGCGGGCCCTGCAGAAGTATTTCAACTCTGAACTCTGATAATTGAGAATACATCATCCTTTTAAAATTACATGCAACATCTCCCAAGCTGACCATATCTTATGCTACAAAGAGAATCTCATTAAATCCAAAGCATAGCAATAATACAATCAGTATTCTTCTACCACAAGCAATAGAACTGGAAGCTAATTATAGCATTAACAAAGCAAAAAGATTTGCCCACTAAACATGTTATTAAACAACTCTTGGAACAATGAAACAAAATAGAGACAAAATAAAGAATAAAAAACAAAATAACAAATAGTAAAATTACAGAATTTCATAAAAATAGAATTTATAGAATATGGCTACAGCAGTTATAAAAGAATAATTTTAGACAAATAAAAATTAATATTATTAAAAATGTAGAAAGGAAAATGAATTAATGTCCAATGCAAAAAGCTAGAAAAGAAACAACATGGTAAACACAAAGCAACAAAAAGAGGTAACAAAAGTACTAATGAGTTCAAAGGAGTTGGTACAGATACAGTAGGACCAGCAAATACCTCCAAAATCTGCTCACAGACAAACTGTGAGGCCACCTAGAAAAAAGTTCTGGTGAGGTTTCAGAGAAAGAAGACACAAATATAAAAACTTAGAAATGACAAATGCATCAAATCCAGAATAATTTACTTATTTTTTAATCGTAAGATTACTTTGTAGAATTGTATGTAAATAAAATCAGATACCAAGATAGGGTAATTTTCTAGAAAACTGTAAAGTACCAAAATTGACCCCATTAAAGAGAGAATCTGAACAGGCCAGTTACCACTAAAGAAATAGAGGAGGTATTTAAAGGACACCAACTCCTTTCAAACCCTGTTTCCACAGGGGGAATATACCAAGTTTTAATCAGATCAATTAATAGCCATGTTACATAAATAATTCCAGAGTATAGGGAAAAATGGAAAACATCCAAATTCTTTCTATGAAGCAAGTAGAACCTCTATAACATGACAGAACTTTTACTATAAAACAGTACTAACCAAATTCACTTATGAACATAGATGCACAAAAATCATAGCTAAGATATAATTAAACAGAAGCAAACAGCATGTAACAAAATAATGCATCAAGGCCAAGTGATTGTTTTACCAGGAACAAGAAGATGGTTCAATACAAGAAAATATATTAATATAATCCATCAAATGAATATAGCTAAGCAGAAATGTCATCTGGTCACTTCAAAAATAGAAGAGGCATTTTATATAATCAAGCATATTCATGTTAAAAACACTTGATAAAAATAGCAATTGATTTATCCAGAAGTTAGCATACTACTCAATGGCAAGCAGAAATGTCCTTCTGGCTAAAGACAGGAGGAAAACAAGAATGCCCGAATCTCTCTGCCATCTAGAATTGTGTTGAAAATATTAGACAATGCAATTAGACAAGAGAAAGGAATCAGGCACAGGCACTGGAAAAGCGAGGAAAAAATAAAACTTTCTCTGTTTGTAGATGAAAAAATTATATATCTTGAACCCCATACCTGCACTCAAAGAAAAACTGTTACCAGCCCCAGAGAGAGAGAGAGAGAGAGAGAGAGAGAGAGAGAGAGAGAGAATTGCTAAAAATGGCATAATATAAAATCAACATTTACAAGTCAGTATGAACTTATGCTTCCAGGAAGAGGGATCATTTTCCCTATCCCCTCTACTAAGTTCAACTACCTACTGTGGACATCATACATAGAACAAACCTGGGAAGGCTCTCAAGGTGCAGAGGGAGAACCGGCTGACCTCAGCACCCAAGAAACAGCTTGGTGGTGAGTTTCCTGGGTTTTCTTTTGGCTTCATAGTTCCCATATTTGAAACTGAAGAAGCATGCAACCTGGAAATGTCAGTGGATGCAAACGAACAACCTCAAAAGCCTGCTTTCTCTACAAACAACCTCAAAAGCCTGCTCTCTCTACAAACAACCTCAAAAGCCTTTCTCTACAAACAACCTCAAAAGCCAGCTCTCTCTCTGGCCAAAGGACAAGAAAAGGGGCAGTCTATCACAATGGAATCCTTTTAGAAAATAACCACTCCACTCCAGGAATACCACAGAAGAATCTGGCTGTACCCCAGTTAGGCTGTACCCCAGTTAGGCTATGGGCTCTACCCTAGCAGTAAAGAGGTCTCCCTCACAGTGGGAGGCCTAGTGAAGAGCAGGGACTTTCACCTACACCAGCAGTGATAGGGCCCCACCCACCACAGTGCCAGCAGAGACCATATGTGAGCCAGAATCCTCATCCCTACCCAGCAGTAACAAGGAGCCCTGTTCACTTTGGGCATGGAGGGAGGGTGAGCGCAAAACCTGGGTATCACTTGGAAGGGGAGAATGTTGTCTCATCCCCTGCCAGAGTAGTGTCACTAGGAAAAAAAATAATTCATCACCAGCAAATCTACCCTATAGCTAAAACAGAGGGCTTAAGTAAGGCCCAGAATCTTGTGACATAATACAAAAATGTCCAGGATTCAATAGAAAGTCACCTATCATACTAAAAGTGGAGAGGATCACACAATGGATGAAAAAGACAACCACTGCATGCCAATACTGAGTTGATGGAGACGCTGAAATTACGTGACAAGGGTTTGAAAACAGCAGTGATGGAAATGCTTCGATAAACAATTATGAACACCCTTAAATGAACGGAAACAAAGAAGCATCAGCAAAGAAATAGAAAGTCTCAGCAAGGCAAGGGAGATATAAAGAACAAGAAAATGAATAGACATACATTTATCTATTTATTTGAAATGAATAGACATACATTTATCTATTTATTTGAGATGGAATCTCCCTCTGTCGCCCAGGCTGGAATGCAATGGCGTGATCTCAGCTCACTGAAACCTCCGCCTCCCGGGTGCAAGTGATTCTCCTGCCTCAGCCTTCTGAGTAGCTGAGATTACAGGCACGCACCACCACACCCAGCTAATTTTTGTGTTTTTAGTAGAGATGGGGTTTCACCATGTTGCCCAGGCTGTTCTTGAACTCCCGATCTCAGGTGATATGCCTGCCTTGGCCTCCCAAAATTTTGGGTTAACAGGCATCAGCCACCAGGCCTGGCCTCAAATAGACATTTTAGAAATGAAAAATATAATTGAAATTTTAAAAGCATGGTGAATGAGCTCAGCAGCAGAATGGAATGAAGACAGGAAAGAATCATGAAATGAAAGATGGACCAATTGAAGTAACCCAATCCAAATAACATGGAGAAAGTAGGATAATAATCATAAAACAACAGCAACAAAAAGTGAACAGCGCCTCTGGGACTTCTGGGATTATAACAGAAGTCTAAATTTTGTGTCATTTTGTCCCTGCAGGAGAGCTGAAAGAGGGAGAAGCTGAAAGGTACATGAAGAAATAATGGCTGAAAATGACCCAAATTGTTAAGATACATAAACCTGCAGATTCAAGAAGCTGAAAGAAGCTCAAACAGGATAAATCTAAAGAAATCTATGTCAATATGCATCATAATTAAACTTCTGAAAGGCAAAAAAAAAATCAAAAAGAACAGAAATAAAGAATTAAAATGGCAGAGTTAAGCCCTAAAATATCAATCTAAATACACTAAAATACAGAAAGTGACAGGATGGATTAAAAAACATGACCCAACTATATGCTGTCTACAGGAAACTCACTTTAAATGTTGTAATACAGGCAGGCTGAATATAGGCAGTTTACGAGATAGAATGTGTCCTTCACCATAAAACAAATTTCAACAATTAAAAAAATAATTAAAGCAGCCAGGGGAAAAGAAGACCCAACCTAGAAAGGAAAAGCAATTCGAGTGACAGTGGATTAGTCATCAGAAACCATGGAAGCCAGGAGGAAATGATGCAGCATTTTTCAGCTACTAAAAGCAAAGAACTGTCATCCCCAAATTCTATACCCATAAAAATATCTTTCAAGAATGAAGGAGAAATTAAGTCTTTCTCAGATGAAGGAAAACTGAGAGGATTTATCACCAGCAGACCTATACTAACAGAATAGCTAAAAATAATTCTCTAAACAGAAAGGAAATGATAAAAAGGAACCTTACAACATCAAGAAGAAAAAATACAGAGCAAAGTAAGCAAAAATATGAATAAATATAATAGACTTTCTTTTTCCTCTTTATAAATTAAATTTGATGGTTGAAGCAAAAATTATGACACCATTTGATATGGTACTAAATATATGAAGAGGAGATATTTAAGACAATTATTACAAGTAATGGCAAAAGCCACAATTATTTTGTACCAACCAACCTAATATAAACTGGGGAAATGAAGGGTCTTAAAGATAGGTAAGATTTCTGTATTTCAGTCCACCTAATAAAAGGACAACACCAATAGTCTCTGATATTGTGTAAATATAGCATAGTACCTACCTCAAGTAGTAAAAATGTTATCGAGAGAGGCACATTTTAAAACACTACAGATACATGGAAATGGAATTGTAAAAATGTTCAAGTAAGTCACAGGAAGGCAGAAAAATGCAAATGATCCCACAAAGAGAGTGAGAAAATGAGAGAAAAAACAGAAATAAAGAATTTAAATGGCAGAGTTAAGCCCTAAAATATCAATAATTACATCAATGTGTAAATAATCTAAATACATTAAAATATAGAAAGAAATAGGATGGATAAAAAGCATGACCCAATTATATGCTGTCTACGGGAAACTCACCTCAAATGCTATAATACAGGCAGGTTGAATATAGGCGGGTTACGAGATGGGATGTATTCTTCACCATAAAATAAATCTCAACAATTTTAAAAAGAATTAAAGTCAGCTAGGCACAGTGACTCATGCCTGCAATTCCAGCACTTTGAAAGGCCTAGGTGGGTGGATCATGAGGTTAAGAGTTCAAGACCAGACTGACCAACATGGTGAAACCCTGTCTTTACCAAAAATACAAAAATTAGCTGGGCATGGTGGCACGCACCTGTAATCTCAGCTACTCAGGAGGCTGGGGCAGGAGAATCCCCTTAACCCAGGAGGCGGAGGTTGCAGTGAGCCAAGATTGCACCCTTGCACTCCGGCCTGGGTGACAGAGCAAGACCGTCTCAAAAAAAAAGCTAATACACTTATTCTTTGATCATGGTGGAATCAAATTAGATATGAATAACAACAATAACAGAAAAATCTCCAAACACTAGGAAACAAAACAACATACTTCTAAATAATCCATGGATGAGAGAAGAAGTCTCAGAGGGAATAAAAATACTTTGAACTGAATAAAAATGAAAATAGAATCATTGGGATACAGCTAAAGCAATTATGAGAGAGAAATTTATAACACTAAATGCATATGTTAAAAGAGATGAAAAGTCTCCAATCAGTAACCTAAGCTCCCAGCTCAAGAACTGAAAAATAGAATAGCAAAATAAAACCACAGAAAGAAATAATAAAGATAAGAGCAGAAATTTTTAAAAAGTGGAATGTAGTAAAGGCATCAATTTTACTCAAATGGATATATAGATTTAATGCAGTGCCTATCAATCTCAGCAATACATTTTGTAGATACAGATAAGATTATTCTAAAATGTATATGGAAAGGTAAAGGCACTAAAATTACTAAAACAATTTTAGAAAGGAGAACAAAGTGAGAGGAATCAGTCTACCCAATTTTCTTTTCATTTAATTGTGATAAAATACATAGGACATAAAATGTGCCATCTTAGCCACTTTCCAGTGTACAGTAGTGCTGAGTATATTCACATTGTTGTACGGCCAATCTCTAGAACTCTTTTTATGTTGCAAAGCTGTAACTCTATACCTGTTAAGCAAGAACTCTTGAATTCTCCCTGCCCCCAACCCCTGGAAACCACCTTTCTATTTCTCTGTCTATAAATTTGAGTACCGTAGTCCGCCCTTATCTGAAGGACGTACATTCCGAGATCCGCAGTAGATAGCTGTAACTACAGATAGTATGAAACCCTACATATAATATGTTTTTTCTATCTGATAACTGAGACAGATGTGAAGTGACTAGCAGGTGGGTAGCATATATAGCATGGATGTGCTGGACAAAGGGACGATTCACATCTTGGGTGGAATGACATGAGATCATCACATTACTCAGAATGTTCACATAACTTATGAGTTGTCTGTTTCTGAAACTTTTCACTTAGTAGTTTTGAACTGTTTTTCACTGCTCGTAACTGAAACTGTGCAAAAGAAAACAGCAGATAAAGGGGGACCACTGTACTCTGTGGACCTCATATAAGTGTAATCATGCAGTATTTGTCTTTTCATGACTGGCTTATTTCACTTAACATAATGTTCACAAGGTTCATCCATATTGTAGCAGGTGTCGGAATTTCCTTGCTTTTCAAAGGCTGAATCCTATTCCATTGTGTGTATATATTATTGTGTTTATCTACTTATCTAGCGAGGGGCACTGGGTTGCTTCCACTTTTTAGCTATTGGGAGTAGTGTTGCCATAAATATGGCTGTACAAATATCTATTTGAGCCCCCTTCCCCAGTTTTTGGAGTATATGCTCGGAAGTGGAATCCCTGGATCATATGGTAATAATTCTGCATTTATTTTTAAGGAACTGTCATACTGTTTTCCATAGGAGCTACACCATTTTGCATTCCTACCAACAATGCACAGGGGTGCCAACTTCTCCACATACTTGCCAACCCTTGTTATTTTCTGCATTTTTGATAATAGTCATAGTGATGGGTATACTTTATTCATCATACTTCAAAGCTGGAAACAACCCACATGGCCTTCTGTGGATGGCTTATTAAATAACTGTGGCACATCCAAACCCATGCCATGGAACACTTACTACTCAGCAATAAAAGAACAGACTATTGATACATGCAACCATCTGGTTGGATCTCCAGAGGATTGTGTCAGTGAAAAATGTCAGTCCCCAAAGGTTACGTACTGTATGATTCCATTTCTATAACACTGAATCAACACAGTTACAAAAATGGAGAGAAGGCTCCTAGTTGCCAGTGATTAAGGATGTGGCTGTGACAGGCAACAGGAAGGACCCTTGTAGCTAGCCTGCATTTTGCATATATTGTCATCAATATCCTGATTGTTACATTTTACTGTGTGCTTGTTGCCTTGTGTATAGTGTATACATATTTTTTGCAAGATGTTACCATTGAGGGGAACTTAGTAAAGAGTGCATGAGGTCACTGTGTATTATTTCTTACCACTTCATGTAAATCTGCACTTATCTCAGAATTAAAAGCCCAGTTACGAATACAAAGGGATGGAATCAATAATTATCATGGATATAAGCCAAAACCTGTTAGAATATCTATATCTTTCACTCTGTAACAGATTACCTTCAAACTTGCCAAATTACAACAACAAAACATTTGCTAACTCACATTTTTAAGGGTCTAGAATTTGGCCATGGCAGAGCCAGGCACCCTGGCTCAAGGCAGAGCCCTCACAGGCTCTGGCCAGGCTGGCACTTCAAGGCTTGTCTGGGGCTGTGGAACCCACCTTTAAGTTCACTCACATGATTATGGGCAGCGTCAGGTCCTCTCTGCCTGCTGCAGAATCATAGATCAGTCCCTCCCCAGGGCAGCTTACAGCATGAGAGCTGGCTTGCATTAGAGCAATTGAGGGGGAGAGGCTGATGGAGCCCTCAAGACAAAGCATTGTCTTTTCGTGACCTCATCTTGGGAGTGATATCCATCAACTTTTTCTATATTGTATTCATTAGAAGCAAGTCACTGGGTTCAACATACATTCAGGAGAGGGGCATTCTCCAAGGAGGCAGGGATCACTGGCATCATCTTAGGGGCTGCCCACCAGTTTCCATACACACATCCCCTATACACATCCCATGCATGCACACATGCCCCCCCACAAACACCCCCTACATGTTCACATACACACACACACACACACACTCACATTCACATCACACATACCACACCCACATGCCACACACAGACTCACACCATGCATACAGGCACATACAATATACACACATATGTTCACATACGTACATGCATGCACACATTCATAGCACACATACCACACCCATGCAGCACAGACTCACACCATGCACACAGGCACAATACACACACAGTACACACATAGAGTACACACACATACTCACATACATACATGCACACACATTCACAACACACATACACCCATGCAGCACACACAGACTCACACCATGCATATAGGCATGTACAATACACACCCACATGCTCACATACACACATGCACACACATTCACAGCACACATACCACACCCATGCACTACACACAGACTCACACCATGCATACAGGCATGTACAATATGCACATACATATGTTCATATACATACATGCACACACACATTCACAGCACACATACCACACCCATACAATACACACAGACTCATGCATGCTTGAATGTATAATACACACACATCACAGACACATCACACACATGGACACACACATGCTCATATATACACATTCACACCACACAGACTCACACCATGCATACACACATGTACAACACACACACCACTCACTCTCATCTTACACAAGCACATGCTCACACGTTCACACCACACATAACACACCCACACTAAATACACAAATTCACACAATATGTACATGCCTGTATAATACACACATCACTGATACATCACACACATGTGCACATGTTCACACACATGCACCTGCACAGACACATTCATGCCGCACAGACTCACACAATGCATACATGCATGTACAATACACACACCACACACACACATGCTCACATACACACAGGCATGCACATACACATTCACACCACACAAATCCCACCCACCCACCACACACAGACTCACACCAGGCATACCTGCATGTACAATACACACCACAGAAACATACACCACACACACCCACTCATACTGTATACACAACACACATACATCACAAATGCACCCTGCATACACTCATATGACACTTATACACATGTACACATACACCACACACACACAGCATACATATGCATATACACATGCTTACATCCATGCACACATGCTCACACTTGCACACATATTCATTTACATACACTCACATCATAGACACACTCCTCACACCACACAAACACACATCACATGTACCCCCATACACACACACCACTCACACATCCCACACAAAACAACACATACACTCACACAGACTACACAAAGTCACACCACACACACATTTTCTACGAATAAATTTTTTTTAATTGACCAAAAATTATATGCAGTAAACTATATATACTTGAACAAAGGAAAACACATGCAGTGTTCCTAGATCGGAAGGCTTCAGCCAAGCCTCCTTAAGTTATTCAACAGTATAAAAGCATCTCAGTCAAAATACATTTTCCCTGGATCTAAA
The DNA here is from genome assembly GCA_963574635.1 of Cheracebus regulus. Lineage (NCBI taxonomy): Eukaryota > Metazoa > Chordata > Mammalia > Primates > Pitheciidae > Cheracebus > Cheracebus regulus. Next base: position 46,213 of record CAUYQU010096023.1, read on the forward strand.
TCACTTGGTTACATATTTCATTAGGAAGAAGACAGTGGCAGTAGTAACTACAGATCGCCAGCTAACCCTTGAAAAAGAACAGTGGGAGGGTGCCAGCCACACAAAACATTAAAACACGTCTTCTGTAGATACAGCTCAAAATACAACAGTCGACGGGAAAATAAGTAAATGGACAATACGAATAAATGCATAATCCGATGAAAAATGAATAATCCAATGAAAAAGAAATAAAAACAGCCATTGAACCTCCCCACTTACAATAAAGTTAAATGTCCAAAGCCATCCCCAGACCTAATGACAAAATAAACAAGTGAAGTTAGCTGTGCGTCCAGTGGACGAGGAAGTCACACACAGAGATATTTGTTCCAGTGATTTTAGGGAACCCTGATCTGACGGTGCACTCCTAGCATGAGTGTACCAGAAACACAAACTAAGCTTCACGAGTTATCTCAAGCTGTGTTCAACTGTCAGGGTGGTGTTGGTGGTGGTGACGCTATTGCTTTGAGATGCGTGTGTGTGTGTGTGTGTGTGTGTGTGTGAGAGAGAGAGAGAGAGAGAGAGAGAGAAAGAGGGAGATGGGATAAAGCAAATGAGTAGTTGTGGGGGCCACGAGACCTAGGATATCTAATATGTTGTCGGGGATTCATGATGTGACAGCAATAAAGATAAGAAAAAAAAAACTTTCTTCAAAAGCAAGGAGGCAAATGACCACTCAGTATGAAGGAACAACCCTGATCCCCAGGCTGTGGTTGCTAAATCCAATTTACCGCTGAAAGCAAGCAGGGCTTCTTAGAGAAACAATTAGTTCTGGGCACGCATTAGAAAATGTGCAACATGAGACCCAGATATCCTGCACCAGAAAGGAAGGAAGCTGCCGTGGCTCTTGGGGCCATGCCAAAAAGGTTCAGAAACGCATGGCCTTCCGTGCTGGTTCTTTCTCTTAGCATGTTTTCAAGGTTCATCCATATCATAGCATGAGTCAGAACTGCATTCTTCTTTTTTTCCTTTTTTTCTTTTCTTTTTTTTTTTTTGAGATGGAGTCTCGCTCTGTTGCCCAGGCTGGAGTGCAGTGGTGCAGTCTCGGTTCACTGCAACCTCTGCCTCCCGGGTTCAAGTGATTCTCCTGCCTCAGCCTCCCGAGTAGCTGAAATTACAGGTGTCTGCCACCACGCCTGGGTAATTTTTTGTATTTTTAGTAGAGACAGGGTTTCATCATGTTGGCCAGGCTGGTCTGGAACTCCTGACCTTGTGATCTGCCTACCTTGGCCTCCCAAAGCGCTGGGATTACAGGCGTGAGCCCCCATGCCCAGCCCTGCCTTCTTGTTAAAGATGGATATGCCACATTTTATTTCTCCATCCATCCCTTGATGGACACCTGGGCTGCTTCCAGCTTTTGGCTACTGGGAACAACGCTGCTAGGAACAGGTGTGTATGAATTTTTGTCTGGAGCTGTGAAAAATGTAGGAACTAGATAATGGTGATAGATGCAGAGCATAGTGCATTTGCTTAGTGCCACTGAATTGTAAATGATTACAATAGTAAATGTTTACATCATGCGCATTTCACTGCAATTTTTAAGAACCTAAGAAAAAGAAAAAAAAAAGAATGAATGAAAAAAAAAGCACTCAGCCAGGCTTGAAGATTCTCTCAACCAAACATAGGCCAGTGCTAGCATCATTGACCTGATTAGCTTCAATGGATATAATACATTAAATGTGATTTCACCCTCGAGTTTATTAAAATGAAAAGTAAAAAACTGGTCCCTGTTGGAGTATGTCAGGGAAACTACTCATTATTGTAAAAACTTGGAAAGAAGTAAGGATTTCTCCCCGCTTTACGTATAAGAACTCTATTTCTAGGTAAGCAGATAACTGAAATGGGAGGTTTCTTTTTACATAAATATTCCAGCTGTCGCATGAAGAATTAATGTTGGAATTAGGGTGTCGTCCTTTTCCACCATTGCTGTGTTAATGACTTGTGATACTCCTCAGTGACTGCTGAGCTTACAAAAGCGGAAGCTCAGCAGACATCCCAAATCCCCCGTGGAGGCACAGTGCAGCGTAGGAAGTCATCTGGCCAAAACCCAAAACCGGAATCCGATCAAGCCCTCAAATCTAACTTCCAGTTACCAGGAGCCGTGGGACCAGTGAAACACAAAGTCCAGACTGCAGGGGGCTCTGCAGGAAGAGCCACCCTGCTTTGTCGCTCAGTGTAGCACAAAGGGAAGGAAGGGCGTGAGTACGAGACCTCGGAACTGAAGAAAGAAAACCTTGTGGAGACTTATCGACTAGTTTCCAAATATGGGTCTCATTTGGATTCAGATTTGAACTAACGAAATTAAAACGTGAGCAGTTGGGAACACGTAAGCATTGATTGGATGTGGATGATATTGTGAATATGCTTTTAAAAGACTTTTCTTTTGGAGATGCACAGTAGGATATCTACAGGTTAAATTTAAACATGATATTAAATGTTTACTTTAGAAAAAAAAAGAAAAGAAAGGAAAGAAAAGGAAGGAGAGAGGCTGCCTTCTCTAGGGGAGAGACCTATCCAGGTTCTGCCTCGCACGGAGCCTTCTCTCCTGTGTCCGGAGCCCTTACCAGCCGCGCCTCCCCGACCTCTGCCTGGGAACCTTTTTTTATTTTTTATTGCAGTTTAGATTTTGGGGTACATGTGAAGAACATGCAAGATTGTTGCATAGGTACACACGTGGCAGTGTGATTTGCTGCCTTCCTCCCCTTCACCTATATCTGGCATTTCTCCCCATGCTGTCTCTCCCCAACTCCCTGCCCCATGCTGTCCCTCCCCTATTTTCCCCCAACAGACCCCAGTGTGTGATGCTCCCCTCCGTGTGTCCATGTGTTCTCACTGTTCAACACCCGCCTATGAGTGAGAACATGCGGTGTTTGATTTTCTGTTCCTGTGTCAGTTTGCTGAGAGTGATGGTTTCCAGGTTCATCCATGTCCCTACAAAGGACACAAACTCATCGTTTCTTATGGCTGCATAGTATTCCATGGTGTCTATGTGCCACATTTTCCCTGTCCAGTCTATCATCGATGGGCATTTGGGTTGGTAGGGCTGGGAACCTTTACCTGGCCATAAAGAGAACACAGTTCTGTGCTGGGGGTAGGAGGCCCACGTTCTGGCTGCCCCAGAAGGTGAATTGCAAGCATAGCAGAGGGGTGTGGCTGTGCAATGGTGGAGATGCTGCATTTCTGGGTCAGGGGCACCTGAGGTGGAGGGATCAGGCCTCCCCTCTCCATCCGCCCATTTGTAACCCAGACGGCAGGTGCTGCAAGAGTTAAGACACAGGCTCTCCACGTAAGCCCTGCCCCAGTCCTTGCGTGCTGTGTGATCTAGGGCTACACGTGTAACCTCTCTGAGCCTCAGCCTCCTCCTTTATAAAATGGAAATTATAACAGTACTTGATGGATAGAGGTGTTGGGAAAAATTTCTCAGTGCTGCCTACGTAGGTGGTTCAGTGTGAGCTGTTGCTAATGCACCCCCCACCCCCCACCCCGTCATGTAAGCAGGTTCCTTCTGTTTCTACAAACATCCCATAACTGATTTTCTGTGCAACTTTGTCTAAAGTCCTTCTTTTCTTGCCAGATTGTCAATTTTGTTTTTCAGTGGTGATACAGGTTTTCACATTTTTACATCTTTCCAGGACTTTTAATGCGAAATTGGGAAGAGACTTACTGGACATCTTAAAGGGGTACTGCTCAAGTCCAGCATTGGATTCAGGAAGCAGAACAGAGCCGCTGCGGGAGGAGATGGAGGTGGGGAGGGCCGTGTGAGGGGCCATCCCTCCGGACTTGCCCCCAGAGGCCATGCATGTGAGCGCTTGGAAAGAAACCTGGGATTTGCAACTTTGCGGCCACAGGAGCCAGGTGGTGGCGAGGTCTCTGGAGCAATCGGCCAGGAGCCAGGATGAGCTGAGTGAGAAATGTGCAGATGGAGAAATGGATCCCAGGAGGCCAGGGCAAGAACAGGGTGGTAGGGTGGCCAAAGGGAACAGGGCAAGAACTGACTGGCCTGGCTACTGGCATGTGGATGTGTGGATTGTTCTATCTATATCTATGTGTCTATGTATCTCTCTATCTCTCTATCACCTGTCTAATCTATCTGCCTACCTACCCACCTATCATCTATCTAATCTATCTACCTACCCACCCCCCCGACCTACCCACCTATCATCTATCTGCCAGCATCTCGGCTATCATTTATCTATCACCTCTCTATTATCTAATCTGCCTATCATCTCTGTCTGTTATCTGTGTACCTCTCACCTGTCTACTTATCATTTCTATCATCTATCTGCCTATCATCTATCACCTACCTACCTATTATCTCTGTCCTCTATCCTTCTATCATCTGTCTACCTAGCATCTATCTACCTGTCCTATCATCTGTCATCTCTATTGTCTTCCTATAAATTATCTATATATTTATTACCTATCTGCTTATCATCTCTGTATCTACCATCTATCAATTATCTATATATCTATTATCTATCTACCTATCATCTCTATCGATCATCTATCATCCATCGATTATCTATCATCTATTGACCTATCATCTATCTGTCTATGTATCACCTATTATCTCTATTATATATCTATATATCTTCTATAACAATCTATCAATCATCTTTCCATTAATTTAAATGGAGAAACTAGAAAGGTTTAAAGAGAAGAACTTACTTCCATCTTCTACCCAGAGAACAATGTGTCTGGTCACAGTGGAAAGCCTGAACTCACACCCCACCAGGGGGAAGGTGAGTGCATTCTATGGGAGCACCTGCTGCCGGCAGGGAGGGCTGCGGTGTGGGCACAGGACAGGCACTAGAGGAGGCCTGTGGAGATAGTTCCCTTAACCGGGGTCATGAATGTGCACCTGGATCTGGCATTGGGATGTGAGGCCTGATGTGCCCCAAAGCCTGTCCCTGAGTGGCCCGTGGATGATGCAACAGCTGGAACTGAAGGTAATCAGCAGTGATGTCATCCTCCTCTGTGCAAGGCCAAAGGCAAGGCTGGTTGGTGCTGGACAGCAGCCTTTCTGCAGGTGGTGGCTTCCAGTCCAGTCTTGTCCTGTCCTGTTCTATCAGAGGGTGGGGCTTCCTTCCTGATGGATGGCTGGTGGGAAGGGCCTTGGGGCCAGTGCACATAGATCAGAGGGAGCTTTGCAGGGTGTTAAGTGGGAGGGGAATCTTAGGGATCGCTCATGCAGATGTAGTTGTTTCAGAGGAGGAGCCGATGCTGGGGAAGGGCTGGAACTCAGGGTTTGCGAGGTCACCGCTCCATCTCTACCCTCCCATCACCATCCTCAGCAAATGTGCATGGCCACGCCTTTCCATAGTAGAAACCACGTTTCTACTACACATTCTATGGAAATAAATTTTTATTCCATTTCCCCCAGTATGTTCTTCTGACATGACTGTATTTTACATTTCCCAGCCTCTGATGAGACATGACTTTTACGAATGCTCTCAGGACATTGTCCCTTGGGTCCACAGTCAGAAGCGTTGAAGAAGTGGGGAGACAGCTCTCCAGGGAACCAGAGTTTAAATCCTGGCTCTGCAGCATTTCTGGCCTTGGGCTCTGGGTGCATTTTTTTTTTCCAAGATGAAGTCTCACTCTGTTGCCCAGACTAGAGTGCAGTGGCATGATCTTGGCTCACTGCAACCTCCACCTCATGGATTCAAGTGATTCTCCTGCCTCAGCCTCCTGAGTAGCCGGGATTACAGGTGCACACTGACATGCCCGGCTAGTGTTTGTATTTTTAGTAGAGATAGGGTCTTGCCATGTTGGCGAGGGTGGTCTCAAACTCTTGACCTCAAGTGATCCACCCACCTCGGCCCCCCAGAGTGCTGGGATTATAGACTCTGGGTACATTTTAAACTTCTCTGGGACCCAGAGTCTTCACCTTGGAACTGTTCATTGCCTGCCTTGACCCAGCCCTCGCTGCAGGATCGGTACTCTTATGCATTATATTTGAATTATTTGTGCAGTGTCTGCAACTTCCCTGTGAGGTGACCACTGGCAGGGAAGCACAATGCTGTTTTACAATGTGGGAGCAGAGCCCAGGGGCTGGCGTCCTCAGAGTCATCATGGTCATCATCATCATCTTTGTCCAAGGTTGCACAGTGGGATTTCACTCCTAGGATCACGCTCCAGAGCCTGCCCTTTAGAATTAAAATGCCTGGGTGCGTTTGCCTGTGACAGCACGTGCATGATCCTGGCACCTGTAGGCGCTGTGTAAATGTTTATTCCTACAATGAAACTTCCTACAATGCAGTGTTGTTAAGATGAAATCAGCTCCTGTATCCAAAGTTGCTGAGTAAAGTGCCTAACACGAAGGCCTCACAAAAGAGCAGGTTCTGTGTATCTACGCAGACCCCTCTAGCTGTCATCCTGAGTGAATGACAGGCTTCCTGATTTCCCGTTGGCTTCCTTCTCTGCACTCAGGGCTGCCCCTGTGGAGTGGGAGAGCACAGAACTGACAAGGCCTGTCCATCACCCACCCCCAGGGGCCTCTCGGGGACTGCTTGTCTCCCCATCTTTCCAAGGGAGCCACCCACACAGAAGAGCAGTCTGCCTGCAAACTGCCCTGCACAGGGGTCCAAGGCCTGCCTCTGCTGGGGGTGCTGCCCCTCCAGGGTGGGAGTAGCAGCTCTAGGTTGGAGCTGGCAGGAGGATGCTGGAAGTTTCTCAAGCAGAACCTATGAATTCCAGTGCTGCAGAGATGTGTGGTGAGCATGCTGGCTAAGGGCTGCCCTTGACGAGGCTATAAGGGGGCAGCGAGGTCTCAGCGAAGCACCTGCCATTAGAAAGGGCAGCTAGGGTGGGGCTGTGCATAGCCTCTCTCCACGTGCCCATGCAGACAGTTTGGAAAGGAAAAGATGTGCATCAAGGGAGGCCAAGGGAGGAGGGCAGCCTGGACTCCAGGCTGAACCCACTGTGAGTCCTGGTTCTTCACTTTCCTGCTGGATTGTACCCGGGGAAATGGTCACCTGAGGCTCAGTGTCCTATCCTTGCATTGGTACGAACAAATACCATCTTGAATGCTGGTGAAGGCATGAATTGTGGGAGCTGATATGTGACAAGTGGTGTATTTTAGGTCCCTTTCTTTCTAGCCAGCTGGACAGATCTGTCCTCACATGGGTGCTGTTCTGGAGTTTGGCTCCTTGCTGGTTTAGAACCACACATTGCCCCGATGTGACAAACATCCCTGACATGAGCCTCAGAGAGGCCTGGAGGGACAGCAAGGCAGGGACTGTTTCCTTGTGTCACTGATCCATCCAGCCAGCACATGTGCACTGAGTCCTGCTGGGTGCCAGGTTCTGCCATCAGGGCTGGGAACTTGGAGAGGAGCAAGGCCAGGCCTGGGCCCTGGGGAGCCTCCAGTCCAGGCGGGGGTGGGAGGAGATAGAGAAGTAAAAAGACAAGCAGATATGCAGTTACACATTCTGATGCATGTTGTGACCACTGATGAGATAGAACCTGATTTCAGCTTGGTAGGTTGGGACACCCAGGGGAGGAAAGCAATTTTCAAACTGAGACCTAGGGACAATGGGGAGCCAGCCAGGCAAGGCGGGACACGGGAAAGTCCCATGCTGTCATGGCCGCAGTGGTGAAGCTCCAAGCAGGGAAAGAATGGCTGCTTGCTGCAGTCATGTGTGGCATTTGCTGAAGGAAGGAAGTGGGGATGGCTGAAAAGAGCAAGGGGAAGATGGGAAGGGCTGGACCACCGAGAGCTTGGAGGCTGTACTTCCTGTTTTGGGACTGATAATGATGTCAATGGAAATCCATTCCAGCTTTTAAGCAGGAGAGTTACAAGCCAGGTGGAGGACAGACAGCAGAGATGGCAGAGATGTGGGGTGCACTGCAACAGGCTGGTCAGGAGTCTGCCACAGTGGGCCCAGGGGCAGAGAGGTGCCTGGATGCCTCAGTGGAGTGAGGATATGAGAAGTGGCAGCTTGGGCTGTACAGTGAAGCTGCAGCTCCTAGAGCTTGCTGGTTCTTGTGTACAGGGCTTGGGGAAAGAGTGGAGGAGCTGCTGGGCACAGTGGTTTATGCTTGTAATCCCAGCACTTAGAGAGGATCTCTTGAGCCCAGGAGTTTGAGAGCAGCTGGGGCAACATAGTGAGACACTGTCTCTACAAATTATTATTTTTTTTTAATGGCTGAATGTGGTAGTGTGTGCCTGCAGTCCCAGCCACTTGGGAGGCTGAAGTGGGAGGATCACTTGAGCCTGGGAGGTTGAGGCTGCATTGATGGTGCCACTGCCCTCCAGTGTGCACTCCAGCCTGGACAACAGAGAAAGACACATCTCAAAAGGAAAACAAAGTGGAGGCAGGAGTCAAGGGAAGTTGCAAGGTTTCATGTGTTTCCTGTGAAACGTTGAGTCCAGAGTGAGGCCGTTTTCATAGATGGGGAAGACCAAGTGAGGCACAGGCTTGGAGGTTGGCGTATGTATTTTGAAAAAGTGATGTCAAGGGAACCTGCAAAAGAAGAGTGTGCGTTTGAGAAATACTTTAGTGGTAATGCCAGTAGGGTTTGGTGGGGGATGGGGGGTCCAGTTGTACTCCCAGATGTCAAGGGCTCTGAGGCCTGTCTGAGGCCACCTGGACAGTTGGTGGTGGAGTATGGCTTCAGACATGGCCTCCCTGGCACAGAAGCTGCTATTTCCTCATACAAAGCATGTTCCATACTGAGATTAGGTCAATACAGGCCTATGCCAATAAATAATTGCTAAGCGTCTGTAAGAGCCAGATGCCAACCCAGGAAGCTGGAAGGTCTTGGCCTGAGCTGTCCACAGAGTCCACAGCCAGGAGACAGGTCCCAGACAAGGCTTGGCTTTGCAGGGACACAAACCAGAGGCTGTGTTGTGAAGGGGAGACAGCGACAAGGCTGGGGGAAGAGCTCGATGCAGGAACAAGTCCCTCAGCCATTCAAGACGGCAGTGAGCTGGCTGCTGACAAGCCTTGTCATTGTGCAGTACACGATTTTGAGGCAGTTAACCACATTAGAGAATAAGCTGGTGTGATGGAAAGGGTGACGGAGTTTCACAGAACTGGGTTCAGTCAGACCACTTACAGCTACTTAGTTTCAAAAAAAAAGTCACCCTAACTTTACTCTAAGCCTTATTTGAAACGTAAATAAATAAAAATGATCTAGTACTTATGATGTAAGGTTTCTGTCAGGATTAGAGCTCATTTGTGGAACATACCGAGCACAGAACTGGGCATCCATTTACTGACTACAGAGAGTAATGATGATATTACAATGATGGTGTTGATGGTCATAGCGATTGTCATTAGTGGTGAGGAGGATGATGATAACGATGGTGATGAGGATGGTGGTGGTGATGACGGTGGTGGTGGGGATGATGGTGTAATTGATGGTGATGATAATGATAGTGGTAGTGGTGGTGATGATGATGGTGATAGTGATGATGATGATGGTGATGATGGTGTTGATAATAGTGATGGTGGTCGTGGAATGATGATGATGGTGATAATGGTGATATGGTGATTATAGCAGTGATGATGGTGATAGTGATGGTGATAGTGATGATGATGATGGTTGTGATGGTGATGATGGTGATGATGGTGTTGATAATAGTGATGGTGGTCGTGGAATGATGATGATGGTGGTGATGGTGATATGGTGATTATAGCAGTGATGATGGTGATAGTGATGGTGATCATGATGGTGATACTGATGATGATGGTGATAGTGATGATGATGATAGTGTTGATGGTGTTGATAATAGTGATGGTCGTGGAATGATGATGATGGTGATGATGGTGATATGGTGATTATAGCAGTGATGATAGTGGTAGTGATGGCGATGATGGTGATAATGGTGATGGTGATGATGGTGATGATGGTGTTGATAATAGTGATGGTGGTTGTGGAATGATGATGATGGTGGTGATGGTGATATGGTGATTATAGCAATGATGATGGTGATAGTGATGATCATGATGGTGATGATGGTGTTGATAATAGTGATGGTGGTCGTGGAATGATGATGATGGTGGTGATGGTGATATGGTGATTATAGCAGTGATGGTGATGATAGTGTTGGTGATAGTGATGATGATGATGATTGTGATGGTGATGATGGTGTTGATAATAGTGATGGTGGTTGTGGAATGATGATGATGGTGATGATGGTGATATGGTGATTATAGCAATGATGATGGTGATAGTGATGGTGATAGTGATGATGATGATTGTGATGGTGATGATGGTGATGATGGTGTTGATAATAGTGATGGTGGTCGTCGAATGATGATGATGGTGGTGATGGTGATATGGTGATTATAGCAGTGATGATGGTGATAGTGATGATGATGATGATGATTGTGATGGTGATGATGGTGATGATGGTGTTGATAATAGTGATGGTGGTCGTGGAATGATGATGATGGTGATGGTGATATGGTGATTATGGCAATGATGACAGTGATAGTGATGGTGATGATGGTGATAGTGGTGATGGTGATGATGGTGATGGTGTTAGTGATGTTGGAGTTAATGGTGATCATGGCTGATGGTGATGACCGCGAAGGTAATGGTGATGATGGTGATGGTGTTGATGGTGATGACGATGATGGTGATGGTGATGAAGGTAATAAAGTTAACAAAAATGAACATTTGCCAGCAAGTGCATCCTATCCCTGGAAAAAATTGTATTGATTCCAACATTTGAAAAGTGCTAGTGCTTTTTACTTTATGATGTAAAGAGCTTTTGCACATCCCCATGTTAATGTTATTTTGGGTGTGAATATCCCACTTGATGCCAAGCATCGCAGTGAAAACTGAAAATGCAGTCAAACATCAAAATGCACTCAGACATCCAGATGTAGTGATATTCTGCCCACAAAGTTAAGTACACGTGATGGTTACATGTTTTCAGTTTTGATTCTGTCATTTGGCATTGGACTGACTCCGGCACTGTAATAATAGCTATCAAGAGGTACGAACATAAACCAGGCACTTGAATAGAATTCAAAGAGAATGGCATATTGTTGCTAGAATCTGATACACTAAGAAAAAATGCAGACAGGCTGCGCCTTCTGCATCAAGCTAAGTGGTTGTTGGAGGAAGGGATAGCATGTCTGCTTGGCACAGTGTCTTTTCTGCACAGATTCTTAGGTGTGATACAGTCTAAAAATAGCCGTGTTCTGTGCTGGGTTGTCTGGGGAATAGCTGTTGGACTATCAGCTGCTGCAGCTACAAAAAGCAATATGCTTTTTGGAAAGGTATTAGGCCAGGGTTTTGTTCTGCCAGCATTGCTTCAAATTGTCTCTCCTGGAACAAACAGAGGCCTGCTATTCCTCCTTCTCAACTAAGCAGAGGAAAATAAAAGGGAATACAGGGAGGGCTTTCAGGCAGATCAGACTTGGTGCCACACACCTGCAAGGGGCACAGGCACATGGACCAGAGTGCAGGTATGCAGAAGAGCTGGCACTCACATGAGAGAACCAGCACAACACACACAGAGACACACACACAGAGGAGAGAGAGACAAGTACTGCTTCCAATATCCTAACACATTTGTTCAAAACACTCAGGGAATTAGGACAAATCTCTGATGGGTCTAAGATGATTTCCACTTTTCAAAGACTATTTTAAATTGTCAGGAAAGTGGATTCATACTTTCTCAGTTTAATTTTTTTCAAAGAAAAACCCTTTAAACAAGTGAAAATCAAATTTATGTACTTCAATAAGATACTGAAAGTAGAGCTCTGAGCAGAGTCCCTGGCACGTAATAATGGCTCAGTAATGTCAGCTATCATCATTACCATCATCATCATCACCATCACCATCACCATCATCATCACTGCCATCATCATCACCATCACCAGCACCATCATTGTCACCATCATCACCATCACCATCATCATCACTATCACCATCATCACTACCATCACCATCACCATCATCACCATCACCATCATCATCACCATCATCACTATCACCATCATCACTACCATTACCATCACCATCATCATCACTATCACTATCATCATCACTACCATCCCCAGCACCATCATCACCATCACCATCACCACCATCAACACCAGCACCAGCATTATCAGCACCATCATTATCACCATCATCACTATCACCATCATCATCATCACCACCATCATCACCATCACCATCATCATCACTACCATCACCAGAACCATCATCACCATCACCATCATCATCACCGCCATCAATACCAGCTCCATCATCACCATCAACACCACCATCATCACCAGCACAATTTTCACCATCACCAGCACCATCATCACCACCATCATCATCATCACCACCATCACTATCACCATCATTATCATCACCACCATCATCACCATCACCATCATCATCATCACCATCACCACCGTCATCATCACCGTCATTATCACCATCATCTCTGTCATCACCATCATCATCATCATCAGTCTAACAGAAACCACATTTGTTCAAAATGGTGAATGGATGCACTAACACAA
>CAUYQU010096027.1:0-18314 GCA_963574635.1 Cheracebus regulus
TTCTAGGGTTTTTATTGTGCTAGGTCTTATGTTTAAGTCTTTAATCCATCTGGAGTTAATTTTAGTGTAAGGTGTCAGGAAGGGGTCCAGTTTCTGCTTTCTGCACATGGCTAGCCAGTTTTCCCAACACTATTTATTAAACAGGGACTCCTTTCCCCATTGTTGTTTTTGTCAGGTTTGTCAAAGATCAGATGGTTGTAGATGTGTGGCGTTGTTTCTGAGGCCTCTGTTCTGTTCCATTGGTCTATATCTCTGTTTTGGTACCAGTTTTGATTATTGATTACTGTAGCCTTGTAGTATAGTTTGAAGTCAGGTAGCGTGACGCCTCCAGCTTTGTTCTTTTTGCTTAGGATTGTCTTGGATATGTGGGTTCTCTTGTGGTTCCATATGAAGTTTAAGGTGGTTTTTTCCAGTTCTGTGAAAAAGGTGATTGGTAATTTGATGGAGATAGCATTGAATCTATAAATTACTTTGGGCAGTATGGCCATTTTCACAATATTGATTCTTCCTAATCATGAGCATGGAATGTTTTTCCATCTGTTTATGTCCTCTCTTATTTCCTTGAGCAGTGGTTCATAGTTCTCCTTGAACAGATCCTTTTCATCCTTTGTTAGTTGTATTCCTAGGTATTTTATTCTCTTTGTGGCAATTGTGAATGGGAGTTCACTCTTGATTTGGCTCGCTGTTACTTTGTTATTGGTGTATAGGAATGCTTGTGATTTCCGCACATTGATTTTTATATCCTGAGACTTTGCTGAAGTTGCTTATCAGTTTCAGGAGATTTGGGGCTGAGACGATGGGATCTTCTAAATATACAATCATGTCGTCTGCAAATAGAGATAATTTGACTTCCTCCTTTCCTAATTGAATACACTTTATTTCTTTCTCTTGCCTGATTGCTCTGGCTAGAACATCCAATACTATATTGAATAGGAGTAGTGAGAGAGGGCATCCTTGTCTAGTGCCAGATTTCAAAGGGAATGCTTCCAGTTTTTGCTCATTCAGTATGATATTGGCTGTTGGTTTGTCTTAAATAGCTTTTATTATTCTGAGAGACGTTCCAACTATACCTAGTTTATTGAGAGTTTTTAGCATAAAGGGCTGTTGAATTTTGTCAAAGGCTTTCTCTGCATCTATTGAGATAATCGTGGTTTTTGTCTTTGGTTCTGTTTATGTGATCGATTATGATTATAGACTTGCATATGTTGAATCAGCCTTGCATCCCCGGGATGAAGCCTACTTGATCATGATGGATAAGCTTTTTGATGTGCTGTTGCAATCCATTTGCCAGTATTTCATCAAAGATTTTTGCATCTATGTTCATCATGGCCTGAAGTTTTCTTTTTTTGTTGAGTCTCTGCTGGGTTTTGGTATCAGGATGATGTTGGTCTCATAAAATGAGATGGGATTCCATCTTTTTGGATTGTTTGGAATAGTTTCCAAAGGAGTGGCACCAGCTCCTCTTTGTATGTCTGGTAGAATTTGGCTGTGAACCCATCTGGACCTGGACTTTTTTTGGTTGGTAGGCTATTAATTGCTGCCTCAAATTCAGCCCTTGTTATTGATCTATTCAGGGTTTCAGCTTCTTCTTGGTTTAGGTTTTGGAGGGTGCAAGTGTCCAGGAATGTATCCATTTCTTCCAGGTTTACTGGTTTATGTGCATAGAGTTGTTTGTAGTAATTTCTGATAGTAGTTTGTATTTCTGTGGAATTGGTGGTGATATCCCCTTTATCATTTTTTATTGCATCTATTTGATTCTTCTCTCTTTTCTTTTTTATTAATCTGGCCATCAGTCTATTTTGTTGATCTTTTCAAAAAACCAGCTCCTGGATTTATTTTTTTTGAAGGGTTTTTTTTGTGTCTCTATCTCCTTCAGTTCTGCTCTGATCTTAGTTATTTCTTGTCTTCTGCTAGCTTTTGAGTTTTTTTAAATCTTTCTCCTCTAGCTATTTCAATTGTGATGATAGGGTATCAATAATGGCGGATTGCCTCAGTAACAGTGGACTGCCTCAGTAATGGTGGATTGCCTCGGTAATGGCGGATGCCCTTCCCCCTACAGAGCTGGACCGTCCAGCTCCCGCTGCACTTGCTGCAAAACTCTGAATCCAGAGAGTTTCAGATTGCTCATCTTTGTTTAAGCCCCCTCTTTTTCAGCTGAATGGGTGGCTCTGTCTCCCAGGTGTTCCAGGTGCCAGTTGAAACAGTGCATTTTTTGCGGACACCTGTGGCGCTGGCTGAAACAGCCATGCTGGAAAATCATGGTACTTTTCTGCCTGGGAATCTCCTGGTCTGTGGGCAGTAAAAAACCTCTGCATTGCTCCCACTGGAAACTGCACTCCAGAGCTGTACATATGCAGCCATGTTGGATCTCCCCTCACCAGGTGTTTTTCATAATAATTCCATTTGTCTGTTAACACATCTATGAGGTAAGTAATGTTTGACCTAGTTTGTTGACCAAGAAACACAGCGTCTGAGAACTTAAAAATACTAACACACTGCCATTGGGTGATTATATATAGGATTTGAACCTCACTCTGACTAATCCAAACACTAAGCTATTCCTTTACAAATATTTTTAATTGCAAAAGCAACGTGATATATGCTTATTTTGAAAACTTTGAGCAGTTAGAAATATATAGACTAAAATATTAAAACTTCTTTTTATAACTATTGTTTCTTCACCCCCTTCTACCTCCCTCCATCCTCTTATCTATAAAAAATTATCCGGAAAAACATGCTGTTAATTACTGTTCTGTGTATTATGCATTTACACACTTATATAATAAAATATATGAACATAACAAAATATAAGTGCAATAATAATGATAGAAAGATGTACTACTTAAAGATACAGTGTCTCTTTTTTTTTTTGAGACAGGAGTGATCTGTTGCCTAGGCTGGAGTGCAGTGGTGTGATCACAGCTCACTGCAGCCTTGACCTCCTGGACTCAGGTGATCCTCCTACCTCAGCTTTCAGAGTAGCTGGGACCACAGGTGTGCCCCTACACCTGGCTAATTTTTGTATTTTTAATAGAGACGGGATTTCACTGTGTTGCCTAGAATGGTCTTAAATCCTGAGTTCAAATGATCTTCCTGCTTCGACCTCCCAAAGTTCTGGCATTACAGGTATGAGCACCTGGCCAACAGTGCCTTTTTTAAGGTGTGTTTTGTTCATTTTGTATGCCTTCCATCAACTGCTTGATGATATCCTATGTCTATTTTTTAAATGTAGATTTAATTTTCTAAACAAATTATTGAAACTCTTTGCTAATAACATTTATCCTTTCTTATGTACCTTGTAAACATTTTCTTCAGGTCAGTCATTTGTCTTTAACGTTCTTCACCTATAGAATTTATTTTGTAGATTAACTGGTCAATCTTCTGGATTTTATGTCATCTTAGAAAGTCCTTTCACACCCAAGACTATAAAAATACTGTCCCTTGACTTCTAGCATGTTATAGTTTTGTTTTTCTATGTTTATATTAGTCTATATGGAATTTATTTATGTGTATGGTATTGAAAAGAAATATAACCATTTCTTCCCAAGTGGAGAAAATCATAAAATTAAATGGAAAATAATAAATTATTTCAGATTGATATGAAATACCACATTTCTGACTGATTTGAAATACCACATTTACTGCACACTAATCCTTGTATGTACAGTCCGCCTTTGGACTTCATACTCTGTATTGTACTCCATTCTCTGCTCTGCTATTGTATTCTGTTCTTGTGCCAATACTAGAACTGCTTTTATGGTATCTTTATAATATCTGATGGGGAATTGGTCTACACAGTAGTCTTATTTTTCTAAATGTTCATTTCCTCCTACAGATAAATTTTGGGATCAATTATCAAGGTCATAAAAAAAGCCATTTTGATTAGGACTGCTATGGATGTATAGATAATTACACGGGGAATCAACACTACCATATTGAGGCTTTTCATATGGGAACATGATATGTCTCTCCAGTTTTCATGTTTTATAGTCTTTTGGTAAAATTTTAAAATATAATTATACAGGTCTTGCCTACTTTATTGTTTATTCTAGGTATTTAATGAGTTTTTAAAGATTGTCAGTTGAGTAAATGGGATTTTATCTCTCTATTGATTTTTTGGTATATATCTCATACCTGTGTCATAATTTGTATCATGGCATGTACTGAAAGTCATCTATTAAGAAGACCTCTGACCACTTTTCTTGCTAACAGAATTCTGATTTTGTTTGGAAGTAGCAATGTGCCCATTCCCAGAGGATGAATCATGATTGGTGTAAGCCAGTCATATAGTGATCCAAATGATTGTGCCATTTCCTTCATGCTCACTTTCCCTACTACACTTGCCACCTATCTTTACATAATGTGTAATAAGGGAAATTCTGATAAATTGTACTGCTTGGTACAAGGAAAGCCCCCTTGCTCCTACTTCCATTCTTTCTTCCTACTTTCAATGCTGATGAACAGGCATTATATATGGTTGGAATTGCCACAATGTAGCCATGAGGCTACAAATATGAAGACAAAAAGGCAATGAGTTGCAATGATGGGATAGAAATATGGAAACTGCTGAAGTCTTTGAATACATTACATAGCCACTAAACATATAGATAAACTGCCTTTTCCCACATTTCCTTTTAAGAAAACAAGGTTTAAACTTTGGTTAATTCAGTTTCTCTAGCTACAGCTAAATGCATCCAAACTTATTTAGATATTACTCACATACATAAAATGGTTTATTTTTGTATATATTTCTTGTATTCAGATTTCTTACCAAACTCTAATTTTTTAGAGGATTGTTTGAGAGTTTCAGATTTGCATTTGCAAATAATGAATTTTGATCTCAATCTCTCTAATACTTCTTACTATTTCTTACATTATCTCAAAGGCTAGGACCTCAATAAAGTGTTGAATTATATCAGTAAATAGCAGGTATTCCCCCTTTTTAATTCCTAAACTTAATATGAATGCCTGTAATATTTCAGTAGTAAGTTTTTTGCTATAAATTTCCAGTTGATACTCTGAAAATAAAAGAAGAATTCTTCTAGACCTAAATTACTAAAAATTTGCTTTTGCCTTATGTTGTTTTCTTCTTAAGTCAGAAATAAGTATTAAATTATATCAACTACTTATTTGGCATCTATCAAAATGATCACATTGTAAATCTACTGTGTTCAGTTAATAAGCAACATCAATAGATTTTCTGGTTTTGAGCATCCTTGCTTTTCTGGGATAACCTTATTTATTCATGAAGAATCATTTCTTTCATACAACATTAGATTTTTATATAAAATATTTTATACAGGAGTTTCAAGTCCATATTTATAAGAAATATTGCTATAAAGTTGTTTATGCATTTGATTTGCTTTGTTGGATGGGGACAGAATAATACTAGACACGAAGAATGAGCACAAAATCTTTAAATAGTATAGGACTTTTACTTCAATGTCTAGACTTTCTGTACTTTTAAATTTTCCAAAAAGCACTCATTACTTTTATAATAAAAAGAGTCACTATATATGTATATATATATATGTGAGTGTATGTGTGTGTGTGTGTATGTGTGTGTGTGTGTGTGTGTATGTGTGTGTATAAGAATATTAACTTTTACATGACTACAGTTGGGTCAGGTCACATAGGTTTTGGTATATAGTATTCTCACTGTTGTTTTTACTTTAAAAGGCTATAATTTTGGCTTGGTATTCCTTTTACCTAAGGTTATTGTAAGAAGTTATATATATATACATACATGTAAACAGGAATTATCAGTTTCTGTAAGGTGCGCTAGAATTTACCTAGCACTTCTGATATGGAGGTTGGGAGACGTTTTCTTTTTTTCTATAACAACTAACTTTTGAAAATTCTTCCTCTTAACACAATTTTCATCATTATGTAGACTTTTAAAAAATTATTCTTTTCATCTAAGATTTCTAAGTTCATTCATACAATAGTCTCATAACTTTTTAATCTCCTTTGTGTATTTATGTCTCTTTCCTTAGTTTAATGATACATATTTGTGTTTTCTTCTTTCTTCATCAGACTTAGCTGATTTTCAGTTGATAGTTTAATTAATAAAGTTTACTTGTTCATTTTCATAGGCTTTTATTTCTAAAATTCAATACTTTCTACTTAAAATTTTTTTGTAATTTTTAGCTCCTTTAATTGAAAGTGCTTGTATATTTTTAATATTTTCTGTTTTCTAAATAATAAATTTAAGGATATTACTTTTTACTTCACTACAACTGGGTCACATCACAGGTTTTTGATATGAAGTATTCTCACTGTTGTTTTTACTTAAAAACCTGCAATTTTAACTTGATATTCTTTTTAACCAAGGGTTATTGTAAGAGGTTTTAAAAGTTTTTTAGTATTTTGTGTTCGTGTGTTTCTGTCTTTTAAGCTTATATAGTTTTATTGCATTATGTTTGTGATCTATTTTGGGTATTTATTGAACTTGTAGAGCTTTTTTGTGTGTGACTAAATAACCGGCCATTTCAAAAAAAATGTTTCAAGGGTATTAGAAAAAAATATCAGACACACAGTTCCATACATACATCCATTTAATCAAGTTTAATGAATGTATTATTCAACTCCTCTATAACTTTGTATTTGAGGATCATTTAATTTGTCATTTTTTGGTGAGGCATGTCAAAAATCTACAATTCTCATTGTAGTTTTGTCAATTCTTCCTTGTATATACAACACATTATACTTCACATATTAAGAAGCTATATTGGATATAAAAATGGTGAATTATTCCTCTTATCAATTAAAACTTTCTTCTCTTTTTCATTTGTGTTTTTCACCTTGGATTTTATTTTGTCTGCTACTACTACATTTTCTGCTTTCTTTGTATAGTATTTGCCTGATTTCTGGTTAGTCTATTTTATTTCAAACATTTTTGATCATTTAGTTTTATTTGTGATCTATTTAAAGAGCTGTTTGCATTTTCCATTTCTCAGACTATCTTATTTCACATACCTTCTTCAGAAACTGACAGATTCTGTGACTCTTGAACCAAAAAAAAAAAAAAATACATGGAATTAAACAACCATTTAGTAAACCTGATTAAAGTTCATGTTTATCTATTTGGGGTAACAGTAGGAGTTTCTATATTTCAATAAGAAAATTTTATCTATTAACATCTATTCTGAACATTGACAAGCATACTAGCCAAACACTTTTATTTCTGGCATCTTATTCTTATTTCTGGCATTGTGTTCGTGTTTTCTATTATATCATCTTGTTTTTTTTTTTTTTACTACATTAATTGAATTTTCTTGTTTTTCTTTTCTTTCATGAGTTTTAAAGTTGCTGCCCTGTCATCTTTACTGCTTTCTCAGTGAGATGAAACAATATCTAAAAGGGATCAGTAGTGTAAGATATTAAACTCAGTATCCTGAATCTAAGTGCAGTTGACCCTTAAACAACATGTTTCCACATGTCTACTTATACACAGCTTTTTGTCCACCCTATGCCACCTCTGAGATAGCAAGACCAACTTCTCCTCTTCCTCCTCCTTAGTGTACTCAATGTAAAGACATGAGGATGAAGACCTTTACAACGATACACTTCCACTTAATAAATAGTAAATATATTCTCTCTGCCTTATGTTTTTTTCTTAATAACATTTTGTTTTCTCTAGCTTACTTTATTGTAAGAATACAGTATATTATACATATAACATAGAAAAATATGTGTTAACTGTTTGTTATTGGTAAGGCTTCCAGTCAACAGTAGGCTATTATTACTTAAGCTTTTGGGGAGTCAAAAGTTATATACTAATTTTTGACTGTGGCAGAGGCATACCAATTTTTGATGGGGGGTTGATGCTCCTAACCCCTGAGTTTTTCAAGCGCCTACTGTATATTTTTTTAAAAGCTCATGTAAAGCTTTAGGTGGATTTGTAACCCCCTAATGTATCTGCAATTTTGTAAAAACCACCATTTTAGGTCATGAGCTAAACTTGTGTACATACTGAGAGAATTCAGACTGAGAAGTTAATACACACACACACACACACACACACAGTTTTGCTTAAATATTTAATAAAATCTAAGCAATATTTAATATTGTGATCTTTTTCAGTTTAAAGTCAGTAAGAAAAATAAAACTGACACACACTTGCTGAAGTGGATAAACAGATAAATGGAAACAAATGGATAGTCCAGAAACATATCTTGATAAATGAAATTTTAGTGTATACAATGACACTTCAATTAAGTGGGTAAAAGATTTCTTAAAATGATGTTGTGACAATTAGTTAATAATTTGGAAAACAGTTATGTTTGATCTCCACTTCATATTGTATGTTGAAATAAATTCTACACAGATTGTAGCGTTAAATATAAAGATAAAATTTCTGAAATTGATTAAAAATCAAATGAATAGTTGTTCTATTAGGGTTTCTGAAGGCTTTCCTAATATACTCATGGTAGAAAGTGTAAGGAGAATGATTAGTATACTTAACTTTAACATTCATGTATCAAAAAATATTATTAAAAGCAAAATTTAAAACTAATAAACATATTTTATTACATATTGTAAGGGACTAAAATTATTAATCTCCAAAGTAACATCACAAATCAGTGTGAGACTCACACACCATACCAATAAAAAATAAGCAAAGGACATAAACTGTCAAATCACAAAGGGAGAAATACAGAGGAAAGAGTAACAGTTCTCTCTGTGTTTGAGGGCTAAATATTTTTCTTTTCTTCAGACTTCTAAATTTGCTAAATTTTCTACAATATATATTACTTACATAATCAAAAAATAT
This sequence comes from Cheracebus regulus, assembly GCA_963574635.1. Lineage (NCBI taxonomy): Eukaryota > Metazoa > Chordata > Mammalia > Primates > Pitheciidae > Cheracebus > Cheracebus regulus. The sequence goes on from CAUYQU010096027.1 coordinate 8,777, forward strand.
GTATATATACATATACACACATAAATGCAAAAGACTTATTACCTTGCTATATCAGGAGTTTAATACTTGACAATGAGGAGAGGTGTTGGGTGCTATCTGGAATAAGGAAGTTCTGAGTTCAAATCCCAGTGCTAGTTGAATGATCTTGGGAAAGTCACTGAACTACTTTGAGCCTTGGTTTCTCCAAATATAAAACAGAGGAAACAATCTTCATGTCACAAGTTGTTGTAAGAACAGTTTCTTAAATGTATGTGGAAATGCTTTGTGAGGATCATTTATAGATGTTTGAGATTCCTGTTCCTGATCCAATACGTTAGGGCTTTTCCCAGCCTCCAAACACAATCTGTGCACCGTCTCTTACTAACACTACATCCCTCTGCCTGATGAGGGGTTATGTTCCTGAGTTGTTCAGGTGACAGTTAGCTGGGGCTGTCTTGCATTTTGCCATCTCCTAAGTGAATGGGACAGATGCTAGCTACAGGCTATAGTCAAGGGAAACTGTAATAAAGCTCACTATTGCTGTTCTTTCTCCATGTCAATTGCTTCACCACTCAATTCTAGTATGCACAAAGTTAATTTCATTACCACATGTTACTCTAATCTCTTGTCTATGACATTCAGAAAGTCTCAACTACTTTCAAATTCTGTGTTCCATCATAAGGTAAATGAGAACATTGACCATCCTTCTTTCTGAATAATATTTAAATAAGTGCTTTGTGAGTGTTCCATGATAGAAAGTAAATGCAAAAGGACCTAAAGAATCACTTTTTATTTCATATGATCCCTGATAATGCAGAATAGTGCTGTATTTTCTCATTTATATTAATATGTGAAATAAAAGGAGAATTATATTTTTCCAGGTGAAAAGTCACATGCTTCTTTTGTCTCTTTTATTTCCTGATCCTAAGCCTATGAAAATCATTTTAGATTGAAAAATGAAAAAAAAAGATAGAGGATAACTCCAAATACTCCCCAAAACAGAAGATACTGCTATATAGAGAACACAATTAGCTATTCCACTAATCTTCTGAGGTTAGAAAAAAATGAAATGAAATAAAAGTCATCAAAATAATTTAGAGAAAACATAAAAATTATTTATTGATCGACTAAGTAGTTAATTATTATTGGTCACGTAAAATATAGGATCTCATTTCTGAGAAAGCTTAGGAAGGAAGGAAGTTAAGAATCGAGGAAGGAAAAAGCCAGAAAGAGACAGAAGGAGAAAGTTAAAGAAGGAATGAGAAAGGGAGGAAAGAAGATAACAGCTTTTTCTTCAATACCAGCTCAAGGAAATGTCTTTTGCTAGGATAGGCAAATGGGATGTAGTGGAAATAGCCATGAAGAGGGATTGAGTACGTCTGGATCTTAGCTTCTTCAATAACTTGGTATGTAACCCTGGGCAAATCACTTTTCCTTGAGACAATTTTCTCATCTGGAATAGATCAGTGGTTTTCAAATTGTGCTCCAGCAGAACATTGCTAACTAGAAGCTAGACCAAGGAACAGTGGTGGTCTATGCAATTAACAGAAAAATAAAGTAAAATAAAATATTTCCTATTTGCTGTAGTTTGTAACAATTCCTACAAAATATGGATTTTTCTAAGCATACTGAGCTGTTTCTTGGATTTGAGATATCAACAAACAAAACTTCCTAGATTTTAGGTTTTTCTCTTATACTTAAAAAAAATTTTTTTTGCCCTACTCTCATGTAACAGGTAGATTAGTTCTCACAAAAGACAAAATGAACTAATAAGCAGCAAATGGATAGCAATGGAAGAATTTAGATACCATCCATTATGTTTTGGTGTTTAAAATTTTAAATTATTGTTATTGCTTTATTTATTAAAATAGTAATGGCATGGTTTTTAAAAATCATGGATACATATTATAGTTTTAATTTTCTGGACTAGATACCTCTCTATTCCAAAATTAGAGCTCTTGCTTCATCTATGCTGCCTCACAGTAAAGGTTTAAGGATTTAGATCATATCAGTTTACAGATACAGACTCCCATGTACTTTATAAACATCTTCTTCAATCCTCACAGCAATCCAATCAGTATTTAATTTGTTCCTCTTTAACAGATGTGGAAACTGATGCGTGGAGTCATTAAGGCACTTGTCCAAGGCCATCACTAGCAAAAGCAGAAGGTGGAAACCAGTGAGTAGGTGTTCAGTGTTAGATTTGATTTTATCTTTGTTCTAAACACTAAATCAATAACTGTTCACTTAAAACCTGTTGTTTGGAATGACCAAACTTTCAGAATAAACATCAGAAAGATACTAAAAAGTAAACTTATTCCGCCTTCTACTTAAAAAAACATAAACAATGAGTAACTTTTGTGAAACACTGTTACTAGTAATGTGCTAGGAAATCAAACCACACCCTAGCGCATAAGAGAGAGTATGTGCAGATTTCATATTATGGTGAAAGGGCAAATAACATGAAATCTACAAGGTAGTATACAGATGCAAAGCCAACTTTGTGCTAGCATACTGCATATTGGATGCCCTGAACTCTGAGTCCAGGCTGTTTGGGAAATCAAATGGATATATCACCAAGAATTTCAAGGAAGGTGTGTGTGATGTTTTAAAATAATAATTAACAAAACCTCACAATTAACATTATAAATTAGAAAAACATTGGATTTGGTCAGTCTTATGATATGGTAGAAATTTTGTGCTGTCAAAATTTATTTGCAAGTTTTAAACTTTTTCTCATTGCAAAAGAGATATATTCATTGTAGAAAAGCTTAAAAATCTGAAAAGCCAGAGTGAAAGAAATATTTAATGTAAACATAATTACATCACCTAGAAAAAAATGGCATTACCTGGAAAAAACTACTATTAACACTTTGATTATACTTGTCTGATTATTTTTCAATGCCTAGCTACACACAGACACACACACACTCACGTGCACACACTCACACATACAAATATGGGATAATACTATATATATTGTTTTGAAATCTATTTTTTTGTTATCAAAAAATCATGTAAATATTTCAGTGTCATTTGACATTTCCTACAGAATTTGATAGCTATACAACTTTCTACTACATAAATGAATATAACTTCTTTGATCACTTGCTGTTATTTATTGATGCTACAATGAATCTCCTTATACATAAAATTTTGATGACAGTCATGAATATTTCTTCAAATCAATTTCCAAAAGTTAAATTCCTGAGTAAAAGACCTTTAATATATCCAGAAAGAATAAAACTTTTCATAGTTCCAGTCTCATCAGTAGAAAATTATAGGGTCTATTTTTTCATAATCTCAATAACTGGGAATTATATATGCTCTTAACAACTGGGAAATACACACACACTCAAACACACACACTCACAAGCATTCAGTACATAGTCATCCCTTGGTATCCACAGGATATTGGTTCCAGGAACCCCATGGATGCTCAAGTCCCTTATATAATATGGCGAAATATTTGCATAGAATCTACATGCCTTCTCTGATATACTTTAAATTATATCTAGATTACTTATAATAGTTAATATAATATAAATGCTATGTTGAACTTTTTTTCATATTGGCCATTAATAATTTTCTTTTGCTAATATTTTTCAACTGTAGTACAATGACAGATTTCAAAATATAACAGGAATTAGGAGATCTGGATTTTAGTCTTTATACCATTAGTGTTGTTGGAAGGCCTTAGGTTAAATCATTCAATCCCTTTGGTTCTCAATTTTCTTTTCTATATAAAACATATTTAAAGTGCTTACTCAAACCTTCTTCCTATATTATCTGTGAAGGGAAAAATACCTATATGAAAAAGTTACTATACCACTATTTCATTAGCAGTATTAATGTGTTCCTTGAGACACATTTACAATTACCAGATACATAAAAAGTATATTCTATCATTTAACTTTAAAATGTTTTTAAATACTTAAAAAGATAACTGATAATTCAGTCCAAACAAAGCAGTTGACTCCATAGCATATATATATATATAACATCATTATACAACTATATAACTGACATAGCTTATATATACATTCTCAATTTTCTAAATTTTTTATAATGAGAAGTCAACTTACTGTTGATATGCTGGTACATTTCCATTCAAGGTGATTTTTAGGGTATGCAATTTGAAAAAAAGTAATTCATGATCATAATTTTTATATCCAGGTCTTTTACCTAATATTGGACCATTTTTCTATTTAATCACAACATTCTCAAACAATTTAAGCTACTTAATATGTCATAATTGGAATAGATTATTATCTACCTAACTATTCCTCTTAATCACTTATTTTCGATTACTTTATCATTTCTTATATTCATATTTTTCCGTTTCTGTTTAGGGTAGATTCTAAGCATAGGAATTAGGGCACAAAAGTGTGAACATTTTAAGACTTTAAATGTATATTATTAAATTGCTCTAAAAAAGATTTGTGCTAATTTTTATTTCCTACTAAGAATATACAAAGAGATGGCTTAATTTAGAGATAGACTAGCTACTACTATGTCACGTAATTTTTTCTTCCACATTGTTTTAAATTATAAAAGTGATTCATGTTTGTACACCCCCCCACACACACACACACAAATTGTAACAACAGTTTCCTCCCCATCTCTCCCACTCCTTGTCATTAGCATTCAGTTTAGCAAGTATACTATCAGATATTTTTTAATCCAAACATCTATCTTTCAATTTTGATAATACTATATGTATCTTGATATGCATTGAAAAATGTATATATAAATAGCCCATCAGACCTGTGATTTGTGAATTTTATTGCTTATGATAAAGTTAAAAATTTTTTTAAAGTTGAATTAAGTAACAGGACCAAGTAACATGAAAATATATCCCCCTCCCCCCCAAAAAAGAAGAAATCTTGACTGTGATATGAGAATGATAACTTTGGAGAAACTACCATTGAAGTGTAGATCCTAGGGCTGACTGCTCTTTACTAACTCTGTGTTCCTGAATAAGTCACTTCCTTTCTCCAAGCTTCAGTTGGAGAACAAATAGTAAGAACCTAGAAATGTTGGTCTTTCTGCTGGCAGTGAAGCTTCAACAAATGGGCAATCTTTCACTTGAGTCTTGTCTTCAGAATTTAGTTAATTGAGCCCTAGTTGATATGAGGTTGCTATTTTGCTTTTTAAAAATGATTGGCTAGGAGTGGTGGCTAATGCCTGTAATCCTAGCACTCTGGGACGCTGACACGGGTGGATCACTTGAGGTTGGGAGCTCAGAACTAGCATGGCCAACACAGTGAAGCCTCGTCCCTACTAAAAATACAAAAAATAGCTTGATGTCGTGGTGTGCGCCTGCAGTTCCAGCTATTTGGGAGGCTGATGCAGGAGAATCACCTGAACCCTGAAGGTGGATGTTACAATGAGCCAAGATTGCACCACTGCACTCCAGCTTGGGCGACTGAGCAAGACTGCATCTAAAATAAAATAGATCTATTTGAGGAAGAATTTCATGTTAAATTATGAGTTAAGCCAAGACATTGGTTTTACAATGAACTCCAAAAATTTTATTTAGACAAAATATTACTCCTTAAAAGCTTCATTGTGAGAGCAAAAATATTCAAGTTTCATCATTGGCCAAATCCTGGTATTGCTTTTGAGTAAAAAATCTGAAGTTTTATATCTCAGTAATGTGATTTTGAAGCTAGTAGCTCATGAAGTAGATCATGCATCAAAAATCTCATTCATTTCAGTTATTCATCTTTGTATCCCTAGTATTCAGTTCTGTCTGAGAATGGCGTAATACAGATGCTAAACAAAGATTCAATGATTGAATGAACGATAATATACACTACATATTATAATAATTAGTCTGACAGAACTGTACAAACTTCTACCTATGGAAGACTTTCTTTTGAATTTTAAAGTATCGCTATTGAAACATCTTTAATATTCAAAGGTATATATACAAAGATTCATATGGACTAAGTTTAATGTAGGTTATTGCAATGTCTCTTCCTTTGAGAGCTGTTCAGAATCATGAATAATCCACCTTTGTCTTCTTTTAGTCACTTTTCCCTAGGCATGGACACTAGCTAACTAGTTATATATGTTTAAATATGGCTTTATGACAATATATTGATGTTTTTTATAAGAGATCAGAAAGGTGTGCTAGTGACTTCACTTTTTTGATATTTGAAGGGTCCACAATTATCCGATTTGAAGTTTTGAAAAAAATTTTTTGAAGACTGAGTAATTTCCAACAAGAGTAATGATCTCAAGAATTCAAAATAGGTAATTCATTGAAAAATCACAAACAAACTCAATTAGTAAAAAGACTATGTTGCATTGCATATAAAAGAAGTTTTACATAGGCAGGGAAATATCGAGTTAAGAGATGTGTGACAATGTGGTTAAAAAGCCATATTGTGTTCACCTACTCTTTCTTTTGCTAAAATCATTGACTTGAACAGTTTTCCAGCTGGAATTTACAAAGTGGGGCTATGAACTGGATTTTTTTTTTTTTTAAGTATAGCTTTCAGGAAACAGGAAGACTTGTCTCTTTTAAAATGATAGAACGTAAATATCAAAACAACGAAATTAGAACATCTATCCATTCTTGTTGCAGTTGAAATTCTATCTAATTCAGCTTCTGGACTGTTCATTTTTCCATGATCTCTTCTTGCAGGTTTGCTAGAAGTCTCTTTCCTTCCATAAACACTTTCCTTTGGGGGATTTGGGTGCCTTTCTTTTTTAAGGTTTTAAAAACTGAAATGATTTATAGACTATCTGTATCCTGTTAGAGTTGGGCAAGTGAATGGATCATATTTGCATGGGTCACTCTGATTATAAGACTTCACTGTTTCTTGAACTAAAAGTGCAAGATTTATTATTCTATTAATGCTCATAAAGTCACTCTTTTGATGAGCCATAATTTCTCTTTATGAGGAGTGTATATGCCAGTCACCCATGATAAGGGAGAAGAAAGTCCAGACCTCCAACATATTCATATTCCCTGGAACATTAATAGTCTTGAAACCCCATATGACTCCAGGGGATAATGCCATAGGGTAAAGTAAAAAAAAGGTAAATTTCAAGGAGTCGGGATGTCCCCGTGAGACTTCCCTCACGTTGCTGGTTGTGTAGGAAACCAAGTTTTTTCTATTTGAATTAACAAATTTAAACCTCCTGATGGAGAAGATAACCCAACCCCAACTAGCCTGGTATTATCTTTGTGAATATTCTTAGGGAATGAAATAGCAGGAGGTGTGAACTTTCTCCTGTTTATCTTAATGGTCTGCTAATGGCAAAGCATAATTACAGTTACTTAAATGCTAAGTGTATTAAGGTCTTCACCGAAAACCTTCAGGCACAGCGCTTTCCTTGAATGACCCAGCTTTTATTTATACAGTTTTTTTTTTATCATTTGAAAAAATTACCCCAAATAAAAACAAAAAGAAAAAAGAAAGCCCATTCACGTTTAACCTCTTTCAATTACTATCATTGTAGAGTTAAAGCGTTTGTGACTTCTAAAAAGTCTAAAAGATTATGTATATGGCATCCTTAATTGAATTTGTATCGCCCCCGCATTCAAAAAGCAGGGGAGTTTTGCAGTAGTTCGCTTCACAGCTTCAGGAAGTCAATTTGCTTCTAAACCAGAAGACCGAATGTGTCTTCTAAAGACCATCCTCTGATATCGTATTTGGGATGGAAACTTAACCATTGTACCTTTCCCCCGGTGAACCCACACCAGAAGCCTGAAAGCCACCATCTCCCCGTCGGTCTCTGGATCTCCTCACTGCCTTTGTCCCTTCTAGACGTGGAGGCTTGGAGAGGAGGTTTGGTTTCCAAGGATTGGAGCGTTTGAAGGGCGGGGCCACCTCCAAGTCCATCTCCCCTTTTTGTCCTCTTCTACTGGGACGGGAGGGTGGAGCCAGGTCCCCCCGCGGCGGGTTCGGGAGCTCTCTCTATTTCGGTCGCTCGAGGTGAGTCTGAAAGGGCGGCAGCCCGTTTAATTGCAGCGCAGGTTAATTTCTTGAGTTCACCGCAGTCGGTCCGCCAGCCGCTTCCCTGGTCTTTGCCAAGTGGGTTTACGAGGTCTGAGGCGTGTTCGGGCGCGCTCACGTTCTCGCAAAAGGCTCCTCCCCAGGGCTCATTCCCCGACTGCGGGAAGCCCTTTGGTGCCCCAGGAGCCTTGGAAACCCAAGGTTTCCTCGGACCTCGTCGCTCCTTCCTCCCTCCCCACCGCCTGGTTCCCTACGTCCCTGCCCCCAGGGAAGGACGGCCACCCTCTTAGGACTTACGACCCAAAGCCAACCCAGAAGGTACCTTCACGTCGATGAAGATTTTATCGCAGCCTCCAAAACCCAGCAGTCATAGGAGCTTTCAACTTGAAATACGATTGTTATTTTCTCGGTGCAGAGCTTGACAGAAAAAAGTCAGCTTTTTATTAAAGACAAAGAGGTAAATTATTAGCCGGGACCGTGGAGGGACGGCGGAGACCTGGCGCGCTTCCTCCGGTTGCCACGAGGAATTTACGGGGTGGCGGCGGCCGGCGCTCAGACACCCCCCGGGTCCGGGTGGGGAGGAGCTCGGGGCCGGAGGACTTTCTTGGGTCCCTCCCGGCACTCGGAAGGGGGAGTCCTCCCGAAGCCGCACAAAGCCAGGATCATTTCAGTCCGGAACAGCCTCAGCGTCCTCCTCCTCTCTTCTTTCTTCTTTCTCTTCTTGGTGATTCCCGTTCCCCTATCGCCGCTATCCTTTCTGCGCCTTGTTCTTCTCCTCTCCTTACTTCTCTTCTGTCTCCTCGCCTTTCCTCTCCCTCCCCCTCTTTTCTTCTCCACCGCACGCGTAGAGTGTCATTTATTTATTTATTTATCACCCCCGCCATCAACACCCTTTTAGAGATCCCGAGCTTTTCAATGTGAGTGGGAGGAGAAAAGGGCAGGAAGTGTTGACTGGAAGTGGGTGAAATCGTGCCTCGGGGTGAGAGATTCTGCTCAGGAATATAGGGTCGGGAAAACCTTGGAAAAGGAGGATTTAGATCGGTTTAGGAAGCCCTGCTATCGGATGGGAACCAACTCCGCGCGCGTCTCCTCTTTCTCCTTTATTGTATGGATTTATGGGTATATATCTTCTCGGACTGTTGCTTGGAGGGGAGGGAGGAGAAAGGGCGAGTATTTAAAGAGGACAGTCTTGCCCAGGATCCCTAGCACCGCGCCTTCACCGGATGCGCGCTCCTCAATGCAAAGGAATCCAGCAACATCCCCCAATTCAGACGCGGACAAAAGAAACTTTAATTAAGGTCTCTGCCCCGCGCGCTGCGCGTTTCTCTCTCCCGAGGCTGTTGATGTCCAACTCCAAGATCCGAGAAATAGAAATGGTGCAATCAGCCCATGCCCTTGAACTTCAATTGCTCCTGACTTACTGCATTGATTTTTTTGATACTGTAGAACCCCCACCCCCACCCCCCACCGCTCCCAGTCCAATTAAAGCCTTAGGATACTTTCGACCTGATCGTGGAGCGGGGAACCACTCCTTTGCGACAGAGATAGTTCCGAATGATGGCTGGGGCGGGGGGGGGGGGGGGGGC
>CAUYQU010096028.1:0-37126 GCA_963574635.1 Cheracebus regulus
AGAGACTTAGACTCCCACACAATAATAGTGGGAGACTTTAACACCCCACTGTCAATATTAGATCAACCAGACAGAAAATTAGCAAGGATATCCAGGACTTGAATTCAGACCTGGACCAAACAAACCTAATAGACATCTACAGAACTCTCCACCCCAAATCCACTGAATATACTTTGTTCTCTGCACCACATCACACCTACTCTAAAATTGACCACATAATTGGAAGTAAATCACTCCTCAGCAAATGCAAAAGAACGAGATTATAACAGTCTCACAGACCACAGTGCAATCAAGTTAGAACTCAGAATTCAGAAACTAACTCAGAACTGCACAGCTTCATGGAAACTGAACAACAGGCTCTTGAATGTTGACTGGATAAATGATGAAATAAAGGCAGAAATAAAGATGTTCTTCGAAACCAATGAGAATGAAGACACAACATACCAGAATATCTGGGACACATTTAAAGCAGTGTCTAGAGGAAAATATATAGCAATAAATGCCCACATGCGAAGCAAGGAAAGATCTGAAATCTACACCCTATAGTCAAAATTGAAAGAGCTAGAGGAGCAAGATCAAAAAAACTCAAAACCTAGTAGAAGACAAGAAATAACTAAGATCAGAGCAGAACTGAAGAAGATAGACACACAAAAAAAACCCTTCAAAAAATCAATAAATCCAGGAGCTGATTTTTGGAAGAATTAATAAAATAGACCATTAGCCAAATTAATAAAAAAGAGGAGAGAATAATCAAATAGATGCAATAAAAAACGATAACGAGGATATCACCACAGATTCCACAGAAATACAAACCATCATCAGAGATTATTACAAACATCAGAAATTATTATAAACATTGAATTTATAGATTCAATGCTATCCCCATCAAGCTGCCAATGACCTTTTTCACAGAACTGGAAAAAAACGACCTTAAACTTCATATGGAGCTAAAAGAGAGCCCACATAGCCAAGTCAATGTAAACAAAAAGAACAAAGCGGGAGGCATCACACTACTGGACTTCAAACTATACTACAAGGCTACAGTAATCAAAACAGCATGGTACTGGTACCAAAACAGAGATACAGACCAATGGAACAGAACAGAGGCTTCGGAGGCAACACCACACATCTACAACCATCTGACCTTTGACAAACCTGACAAATACAAGCAATGGGGAAAGGAGTCCCTGTTTAATAAATGGTGTTGGGAAAACTGGCTAGCCATGTGCAGAAAGCAGAAACTGGACTCCTTCCTGGCACCTTACACTAAAATTAACTCCAGATGTATTAAAGACTTAAACATAAGACCTAACTCCATAAAAACCCTAGAAGAAAACCTAGGCAAAACCATTCAGGACACAGGTGTAGGCAAGGACTTCATGACCAAAATACCAAAAGCATTTGCAACAAAAGCCAAAATAGACAAATGGGACCTAATCAAATTCCACAGCTTCTGCACTGCAAAAGAAACAGTCATTAGAGTGAATTGGTAACCAACAGAATGGGAAACAATTTTTGCAATCTACCCATCTGACAAAGGGCTAATATCCAGAATCTACAAAGAACTAAAACAGATTTACAAGAAAAAATCAAACAAGCCCATTCAAAAGTGGGCAAAGGATATGAACAGACACTTTACAAAAGAAGACATACATGAGGCCAACAAACATATGAAAAACTACTCATCATCACTGGTCATTAGAGAAATGCAAATCAAAACTACATTGAGATATCATCTCAAGCCAGTTAGAATGGCGATCATTAAAAAATCTGGAGACAACAGATGCTGGAGAGGATGTGGAGAAATAGGAACACTGTTACACTGTTGGTGAGAGTGTCAATTAGTTCAACCATTGTGGAAGATGGTGTGGCGATTCCTCAAAGACCTAGAAATATAAATTCCATTTGACCCAGCATTCCATTTCGGGTATATATCCAAAGGATTATAAATTGTTCTACTATAAGGACACATGCACATGTTCGTTGCAGCACAGTTTACAATAGCAAAGACCTGGAACCAACCCAAATGCCCATCGATGATAGACTGGACAGGGAGGGTGTGGCACATATACACCATGGAATACTATGCAGCCATCAAAAATGTTGAGTTCATGTCCTTTGTAGGGACATGGATGAACCTGGAAACCATCATTCTCAGCAAACTGACACAAGAACACAAAATCAAACACTGTATGTTCTCACTCATAGGTGGGTATTGAACAATGAGAACACATGGACACAGGGAAGGCAGCATCACACACTGGTGTCTTTCAGGGGGAAATAAGGGAGGGACAGTGGTGGGTGGGGAGTTGGGGAGAGAGCATGGGGAGAAATGCCAGATATAGGTGATGGGGAGGAAGGCAGCAAATCACACTGCCATGTGTGTACCTATGCAACAATCTTGCATGTTCTTCATATGTACCCCAAAATATAAAATGCAATAAAAAAAAAGAAAGAATGGACCTTCTGAGCCTCCCTAATCCCTACTCATCTACCCTAAGAGATAACATCTGAGCACCACTGTAATCTCTTCCAGAAAGTTCTGATAGACAATTTTAAGGCAGTAAGGAGTAGAATGACTTTGAAGATTAACTGAAAATAACATCATTTTCCTTATCATTATTACCCCTTTATCAGTAGAATGATAACTCAGCTTTCCTTCTCATTGTTGAACCTCCCTAATCCCCCATTCTCACTCCTTCCCAACCACACAAACTTCTCTTCTGCTGCCCTCTTGATAGACACTGACTGTTCCAGCTGCACACATTTCTTCAATTTGTGCTGTCACACAGCCTTGAGTCCAAGATTTGCCTTTCCTAAAACACTTTGCCCTTTTCCTTTGACCTATCCACATGCGAACTGTAACTCAACACTTGGTCTCACCTCCTTCTTCAGGCTTTCTTTTACAGCTCTGGTTTTTCATTGATCTCTCCACTTTAAATGTTTATTGGCTATGACTACCTCTAGAATTCGTTTAGCAATTCATTAAGTATTGATACAAGACAGATTTACAATTGTTCTAAGGTTAATGTCATGTCTATAGAAATAGATTGTTTTCTTCTAAAAGGCTTCAGTGTTTTTATACCTTCTCAGCACAGTAGTATTTTGATGAATACTTGTTAAATTAAAAACAAATAAGAAAAGTAAGTCATATTATAATATAACAGGCTTATTTTAAGAAAATTTAGCATATATACCATAATAATATTAATAATAACAATGTTACTGCAAGTAGTAATCCTAAAGACACAAATAGGCTTTCTGGCCAGCATAGGGCTAGGTTAATATTCAAGCTGTGACCAGACAATACAAATGAATGCAGTTTACTTAGGAACTCTGATCATAAAAATAGTGTAGACAACCAAATCTAATGTAACTAAATGTAACTGCAGAATAATAATAGTCAGTCTAATAACATTCTGCATTGATACAGCCAGAAATTCCTGTTTACCATTGATTGCTTTTCACCCTTTATCCGCATATGAGACTATTATTTTCTTCCTATTGTAAAATTTGTTGTTTCCTTTGTTGTCAAAGATGTCAGATGCTTGGATGTAAATTAAAAGATGGCACCTTTGGTTGCTGTCCACTTGGAGATGATCAAAAGAGTCAGGTATAAAGAAATAGCTCAGTTTTCCTACTTCCTCACCTTTTTCAATGACTGAATAAAGCTAAGTTTTGCTTACAGATGACCTGTGATACGCTTTTGGGATTGCAAATGAGTGTGTATCTAACATCTTACTATCAATATTCCATCCATATTAAACCCACTGTGATTTGATGTATCTGTTATGTTCCTTTTAAAATTAATTTTAAATTATATGTTGTCTATCCACACTGTAGCTTTTAAAGGAAATCATTTTTTAATTATGCTAGATTAATGATTGTAATATTTCCTACTTAAGAATTTCATTTACTCAGAATGGAAATTAAATTAAATTATTTGTTAAAATGAACAGCTTGTGTTTTATACAGTAAAAGACACTGAGTTTAGTAACATTACTTCCTGGGATATATTGAAAGGCCTTATAATAAATACTGAATATTAATATGTATTCTTATTAATATTACTATTATTACTGATTTTTAGTATCAATTTATAAGAACCTCTCTCTGAATTTACAAACTTTCTGATCTTTCAAAATTATAAGTTTCCATGATAATATTAAATGTGCTATAAAGCATTTTTGAGTTTTACTACATCCAACTGGCATAGAAATACTATAAAATATATATTCCCATGATTATCCTTGCTCAAACTGAGCCCATGTCTTAATATGTTAAGAAGATCAAAGTCTATAGAAATGGTCACCAGAGGACAAGTTAAGAATTTCCAGTGGTATAAAATAAAGGCATGCCATAACCCATTTCTCTGAAACTTGTATGCTAATGACTCACAACTGCTCCTGGAAGATTTGAGTTCCTGTTCTCCTGCTTTGAGGAAAGAATATTTTGTGTTTTTCTTCATACTGATGATATAATTTTATTGTCATTATACATCACTTCGAAGTATCTCACTAGAAAATATTGTCAGAAAAATGGTTTGAGAACTATTCTAAAACTAAAATGATCATTTTGTGCATATAATGATAACATCTAATCAGTCTATTTCCAAATCCTTTTTACTGAGATCATTTGTAATTAATATATCTGCACGTATCATACCAGAATCCAAACTAATGAATGGTAAATATTAGTGCAGTGCTTTACTGAGATTTTTAAATGGTGATTTAGTAATTGGTAACATTTACATTAATATTTTTCTAGACAAAGATCATTGAGATTGATCTACAGGTAAATATTTTGGTCATTTTACCTCTTGTGTTAGAGTAGACTCAAACAATTTCTGAAAAATACCTCAATTATGCCAGAGGGTTAGTATAGAGGTAGCATGATTATCTCATCAGCTTACATTATGTTTATATAAGAATGTCACTGTTTTCTTCACTCACAGTATGTTTTTGTTCCCAGACAACAGCAGAGTTTACCTGCATTTCAGGCTTTAGCATAAAATAGTATCTCAGACACTAAGAGGTTGAAATGATTCTCAGTGAGGATGTCCATCTATTTTACTAGAATTATTATGTTTGTTTAGCTATTTAATCAGTTGTTTTAGTTTTTATAAACCATCAAGAAGACTTGTGGAGGATTTACTTGACTGAATTTTATGACTGTGCTACTTACTGTCCTACTTTGAACAGCATGCTATTGTGTATAAGACAGGACTGTCTTTCCTCTTTTAGGAAGACAGATGGAAGATATTTTTTAAGTCTCAGCACTAGAAAAATGTAACTTTATCAGTATAATTTTTAAAATATAAAAAATAGTAAAGGCTTATAACTGAACTTGTTCATCTCTTTGCTTTGGCTTCTAGGAAACTCAGAAAATTATTTACCTGTTTATAACAACTTATGGGACATGTTACTATACATTCTTTTAATAGTTTCTGACTTAATTTTATTGTCACACCCTCAGTTTTGCCTTGAGCTAACTTTTTTGTCTATTTCCTTTCTCCAAATTCCTTGGAAATGAGGCACTATCCAATAGAATAATTACTTTAAATGCTTCACCTTTGGAAATTTCAAAGTGGCTCAAAACCTAGAAGGAAAAATAGATGCCAATTAAGAGGAGTTCAAACCAAGCTGGGCATTCTTCTAAACATTTTGTAAAGTTTCATTTAATCATTATAACAGCGAGGCAAATTATTTTCATAGCCATGATTACTGCCACCTTACTTTTCTACATACTCATTTAAATGCTTTGCATGTATTTAAAAATTTAACACTACAGTCTTGTAGGATTGTTCATGAGGCTCAAATAGATTTCATATCTTGATCCAGGTCACACAAGTAATGTGCAGAGAGACCAGGATCCAAATCCAGATGTTCCTGCTCCAGAGGCTCTTTCTTGGCATGCCATGCTTTTCCTTATTATCCCCATTTGACCAGTGAAGAAACTTGGGAACTCAAAATATGTAAGTAATTTGATGTAGTCAGTGAGTACTGGAACCTAGATTCACCCCAGTCTGTTGGCGCTGGAATGTGTGTGTTTGTCCTCTGTATCACTGTGTCTTCCAAAACTCATTTGATGTTCCAGAAATTGCTCTATGCCAGTGTTTCAAAAATACTTTTCCATATTAACATATTAATTACAGTTATTTTAAATGCCTTGATTGATCATTTTAACTTTTTGGCTGTATCAGCATTTATTTTCTCTTGCCTAGTGCTCACATGTTGTTGCATTTTTACAAATGTGATAATGTTTATAAATTTTGGTTGTACAGTTAGTGTCTGTAAAAGAACAGTAGAGAGAAAGGAAAATATTATTTACCACTGATATTTACCCATTATTTTGTTACACAGTCAATTTAAGAAGCTCAGTGAATCTAATCTGATTTTTGGGCTAGGCTACATTGTAGCTTTCCTTGCATTATTTCACCACTGTCCTCAAAACTTTTGTGGGTGTGGTGGATTTTTCCTTCAGCAGGACTTGAGATTGGCCTATCTCAAGATATCCTGAGTCTAAAGTGAGAGCTTGTCTGCATGCATTGGTAGCAGAGTTATTCTGAGTATCAGATTTACTAGGGTTTAAATCCATCATAACAGTAACAACATATACTCCTGAAAATCATAATGATCATAGCAATCACATAGCTGAAAGGAAACATAGCTTGAACTAATCAATATAAGAAAAAAATCTACTCTCAAGTGAGAGTCAGGATGTCTTTCCATAGTGGATCTTTCAGCTCTGCCAAGCATGGAAGAGTTCCTTCTGCTTTGCAGATTGACTGACACATTTTTGGCCAGTCAGTTTGCTTCCTAGTTTTCTGCCCTTCAGATGATTTCTGTTCTCCTGCTACTTTGCTAACAACCTTTGGAAAATATCTGTGTAAACTTAGTGAGGACCCAGAAACTCTCAGATAAATGTTTCTCAGTTATTCTCATACTGTCCCCAGTCTTTCAGTGTATTGCCCTAATACAAATATCAGTAGCAGACTTATTCTGAGTTTGAGGTTTATTAGGGTTTAAATCCATCATACCAGGCCATAACATATACTTGTGAAAAATCATCATCATAGCAATCACATAGTCGAAAGAAAATACTGCTAGCTTGAACTGGTCAATGTAAGAGCATTTAGATTAATTCTTGTATATTCATAATTCTGTGATCTATGGAAGATGTTTATCCAGAACTCATCTACTGTGAGCAGGTTTTGCTTTTGTCTTGGCTAGGCTTAATCTGCTATTCAATAATAGCATGTTTGCATACCTATATAACAAAAATATTTACAAGTTAAGAGATCCCTTCATAAAAAATATTAGCCAAAAATTAGTCACATTTCCACATTGATGTTGGTTTTTTTTTTTTAAAGGTACATGTAAAGCTGAAGTAAAGTGCAATAGACCTGAAAGATCAGAACTGCCTTATTCACAATGGTGGCCAAGCTTGGCTTCTTATTGAGATGACCTGTTGAGGTTTTCAAAAACACGGATTTCCTGTTTACACTCTACCTCTCTCCAGATCCTATCTTTTACATCAAAATTTCATGAGGTGAAGCATAAGAATAATTTTTTAAAAATCAAAATTAGTTCTGACTGAACATGTTCGAGGAACCATTGCACTATGGTTATTACCTTTTTTTTTAATACAAGAAAAAGTATTCAAATAAAGCAATTAGTAACACAAAAAAGTATGTCAGTCCTCACCTGTTTAGCTTAATGAATTCCTTACATATCCTAGTATTGTTGACGAATTGGAATTTTATTCTAAACAGTTTAACATATATATCCTTTATTTCAATTATTATCTTTGTCTTTTAATTTCTAAGATACCAGGTGAAATATTTTAAGTTATTATCTTTTTCCTTGCACAGTATTCCTCTGAAGAAAGTGGCAAAATGTTGTACATGTATTTTCACAGGCCTGTGCCACTAAAGATGGCAAGGTATCAACACTAAGAATTTTTTTTTCTTTTAACTGAGAAGAAAGTTCAAGGACTAAATACTTATTCCCAAATACGAAAATAAATGTTAAGTTTTACAAAAACTTGGGGGAAAAAAAGCATCCAGGAATGCATTAAAAGCATCATTTTTTTTCTTAGTAATAAAAGCCTGAACTGCGAACCAATTTAAGTGCAAAATGAACTTTGAAATAATCTGTCACATCCTCCTCTCTTTAATAGAAACTAGAGACAGAGATAACCATGCCCGGGACAAAATACTGGAAACCTAATTTAATCTAAGTCGCACTCAAGAGTGGATGTACTAGGAACATTGTTTAGATTGAGTTATAATGGTTGCTTAGCTAGTACGAGGAAAGTAATATTATGAAGACAGGACCCTGAGTTTAATAAATTTTATCTTCCGTATATCTTTGAGCACCGAACTCCAGACAGATGGTTATCTAACAAGTGTTTATCACTTCTGCCAAAAAGTTCTTAACAAGAGTGGGTGCTAATGTATTAATATAAAAATAACCTAATACAAATACATAAATTACTAACTTATCATGGACTTTTTATGTGAGAAATTATATAAAATGAAGATGGCATTAGCCATGAGAACAGTGGATGTCAGAAATTTATGATAGACAATTTGAATTATATACTATATATCTAGATTATTTTAGCATTTGCTAAGTGTTTCACTTAAATTACCCAAGTTGATCTTTAAACAAAGCTACAAAATGCCTCTGTAAGTCAGCTGAATAGTGGTAACCAAAGAAATGAAATCTTACTCCCTGGAACTTAATATTACTGTATTTTGAAAAAAGGATATCTGCAGATGTGATTAACAATTTTGTGATGAGAAAATAACCCCAGATTATTTTGTAGGGCAATGAATGCCATAAAAAATATTTTTTAAAAAAACGATGGTAGAGGTTTCACATAGCCAGGAGATGAGAAGGAAGTGTGATCTTGTGGCAAGATATTAGAATGATGTGACCAAAAGTCAAATAAAGGGAATATTTCTAAACTCATTCTATGAGGCCAGTATAACCCTGATACAAAAACCAAGTAAAGACACATCATGAAAATAAAACTGCAGGCCAATATCACTGATGTATGTTGATGGAAAAGTCCTCAACAAAATACAAACAAAGCTAATTTAACAACACATTAAAAAGGTTATTCATCATAACCAAGTGGGATTTATCCAAGGGATGCATATGCAGATTAATCAATGTGACACATCAACATATGCAGATTAATCAATGCAATACATCATACCAATAGAATGAAGGACAAAAACAATATTGTTATTTAAATTGATACTGAAAAACCATTTGATAAAATTCAAAATCACTTAATAGTAAGAACCATCACAAATGGTATAGAAGGAACATACCCTAATATTTAAAATACCATGTAAGACCCACAGCTAGTATCATACTGAATGGGTAAAAACTGAAAGTCTTTTCTCTAAGATCTAGAACACAACAATGATGCATATTTTTAACACTGTTACTTAAAATAGTGCTGGAAGTCCTAGCTAGAGCTGTCAGTAAAAGAAATAAATAATTGACCTCCATATTGGAAAGAAAGATATCAAATTATCTTTGTTTGCAGATCATATAATCTTATATTTTGAAAATCCTAAAGACTCCACCAAAAAACTGTTAGAATAATTGCATTCTGAATGTGATAAACACATTCAGTAAAGTTGCAGGATAAAAAAAATCAATATGCAAAAATCAGTAACATTTCTATATGCCAGCAGTAAAAATCTTAAAAAGAAATCAAGAAAATATTCCCATTTACAATAGATACAGATAAAATAAAATTCCAAATAAACTTAACTAAATCAGTGAAAGATCTCTATAATGAATCTATAAAATACTGATGTAAGAAATTAAAGAAGACACCAAAAAGTATAGATATTCCATGTTCATGGATTTGAAGAATCAATCTTTCAAATGTCTGTAGTACCCAAAGCAATCTACAGATTCAATGCAATACCTATCAAAATATCTAATACATTCTTCACAGAAATAGAACAAACAATGCTAAAATTTATATGGAACTGAAAAAAAAAAAACAGAATAGTCAAAGCTATCCTGAGCAAAAAAACAACACTGGAGGAACCACATTACCTGACTTCAGATTATACTACTAAACTATAGTAATTAAAACAACATGGTACTGGCATAAAAACAGATACATAGATCAGTGAAACAGAATAGAGAACCCAGAAACAAATCCATACATCTACAGTGAACCCATTTTCAGCAAAGGTGCCACGAACAAACGCCAAGAAAAGGGCAGTCTCTTCAATAAATGGTGTTGGGAAAACTGAATAACTATATACAGAAAAATTAAATGAGACCCCTATATTTCACCATATCCAAAAGTCAAATAAAAATGGATTAAAGACTTAAGTCTAAGACCTCAAACTATGAAACTATTACAGGAAAATATTGGGGAAACTCTCCAAGATATTGGGCAAAGATTTCCTAAGTAATACTCTACAAGCCCAGGCAACTAGAGCAAAAGTGGATAAATGAGATTACACCAAATTAAAAACCTTCTGCATAGCATAGGAAACAATCAACAAAATGAGAAAACAACTCACACAATGGAAGAAAATATTTGCTAACTACCCATTTGACAAGGAATTATATAACCTAACATATAATACATAAGGAGATCAAACAACTCTATAGGAAGAAAATACCCAATAATCTTTTTTTTAAATGGGCAAAACATTTGGATAGACTTGTCTCAAAAGAAGACATACAAATGATGAACAGGCATATGAAAAAGTTCTCAGCATCACTGACTATCAGAGAAATACAAACCAAAACTCTGAGATCTCACACCACTTAAAGCGTCTTTTATCCAAAAAGACAGGCAATAACAAATGCTGATGAGAATGTGAAGAAAGGGGAATGCTTATATACTATTGTTGGAAATGTAAATTAGTACAACCACCATAAAGACCAGTTAGAAGGTTCCTCAAAACACTAAAAATAGGGCTACCATATGATCCAGCAAAGCCACTGCTAGGTACATATGCAAAATAAAGGAAATCAGTATATCAAGGAGTTATCTGTATTCCCATGTCATTGCAGCACTATTCACAATAGCCAAGATTTGGAAGCAACATATGAATGAATAAAGGATGGATGATAAACACAATGGACTACTATTCAGCCATAAAAACTAATAAGATCCTGTCATTTGCATCAACGTGGATGGAACTGGAGATCATTACGTTAAGTGAAATAAGCCAGGCATGGAAAGACAAACTTCACATGTTCTCTTATTTGAGAAAGCTAAATATTAAAACAAACTCATGGAGGTAGAGTAGAATGATGATTAACAGAGTATGAGGAGGGTAGTGGCGGGGAAATGGGGATGGTTAATGAGTACAAAAGAAATAGAAAGAATGAATAAGACCTAGTATTTGCTAGCACAACAGGCTGACTATACTATAGTAAAAAGTAATTTAATTGTAAATTTAAAAACAAAGAGTATAATGGATTTGATTATAACACAAATGATAAATGCTTGAATTAATGGCTAAAAAAAATACTGCTGTCTACTGTGGAGAGCTGGATAATGTCTTCCTTGTTTCTGAATAGATACTTCCATTTTGCCTGAGTCATTAATCCAAGTACAGTAGGATATATTAGCGATTGCCCAGGCTGCACATTTGCCAATAAGGATCTAATCTGTAGCAATTCCAGCATCCCTGTCATCCCTAGTCAATGAATTGAGGCCAAGCTGAATTCCTTCTAGCTCCAAGGTAGTCTGATTGGTTACTTCAGCTAAATTCAAAACAAATATTTTACCACTTTTTCTAATTTGATGACTCACATTGTGGGAATAACTGCCAAAAACAGCAAATAAATAAGAAGTCAGTTATCCCTCAATAAATCTACCTTGGAAAATCCAGGGAAGTCTTATTTTAGAGAAAATGAGTCAGTTATCTGAGCTATCAGAGTTACTGGTGGTGTTTCCTTAAAGACTTGGTCTCTTATCATGACCTCTAAGATGAAAATAACAATGTTTTTGTAAAGGAAGCAAGTTAGTGCCTACCTTCTACACAAGGACAATAATCCCAGCAGTATGCACATGTTGTTCCAGGAGAGAAAAGATTTATTATGATTGTTGAGGTACCTCATGGTACCTCCCACAATCAGTGTGGGGACACAAGTTAACACTGCCTCTAATGTGTCCTCCAGGTTCACTGGTAGGGCTTTGGACAGAGTCTAGTCTCTGATTTTGAAAAGACTGGAGGCAGTTCCATCTGTCCTGCTTGTTTTGGTCATCATTGGGTGTTATTCATTTGCCTCACACAGTGATTGAGAATGTGGATGGTGGACTTATGGAGGTAGTGAGGAGACTTTTCTTTGGAAGTTGCAAAGGCTGGAATCATTCCCTGTTTGTGATAGACCTTCTGATAAGGTTGGAAGGAAAAGCAGTGGTGAGAGATGTGGTTAGAGATTGTGGTTAGAGACGTCTGGCTAGGGTAGCTAACCTAGCAGACAAGTTAAAGTGTGTGCAGCAGTTTTTGTTGTGTCATCACCAGGATGTTTTTCTCAGTATTAAAGGATCCAGAACAGATCTGAAACAGAAAAGATCATTAATGTGCCTCCCCCATCTATACCTAGGGGCCTAATGGGGTGCCTTCTCAGGGGCCGTGGTAATTGCTTTTCCTCTAATACCCCAAAACTGGTGTTTCTAATTCCTTAAGGGGAACGCCACACTTTCAAGCATCTTCTGTGCACACCCAGAGCTTTCACATAGTGGGGTTAGATCCAAGTGACAAGGGTATTTTTATAAAACTCACAGAGACCCAGTGTTTCTCTCTGTTTGATCTGGAGAGCAATGTGCTGAACCAAGTGTTCATTACACTTATGGTCTGCTGCTGTGTCAGTTCAGCAGGAAAATTCAGATGGCTGACCTAAAATTAATTTTGAATTACCGGCACTCCCTTTTGCTAGGTTGTCAGAGTATGAATCAGGCCATCCTGGGATTCTTGTTAGGGAAAAAATAGTACAATCCTGTCCAGGAATGTCAGAAAAGAATTTTGAATTTTTGATAGTTACAAGTAAAGATCAAAGGTCTATTGTTGTCAATATGCCAGAAATAGACTGGGGCAGTTCCCATGGAATATGTTCTCTCACTTAGTGACATTGGGATCAGCTTTTGCTCCCATTGATCTACTGGCTTTACTTCAGACAGCAGATTAGGGGTCATAATTTCCTATAAAGGAATAGCTGCTACTTTTTCATGTGAGGTCAAGATGCTACTGCAGATAGGCCAGCTATGTTCCTGAATATACCATTTTCACCCAGCTAGGGAAGATTATCGGACCCTTTCTTCCTTGTCAATAATTCATTCTGAATTGACTAACCTCAAACTAGGTATATCAGGGTAAATATTAATAAGGCCTTGTGGGTGAGACATTCAGTGTTGACAAGAGTGCAGTAGTAACTGTAATTTCTTTTTTTAAAAAAAATTGTATATATTTAATGGGTATAAGTGCAGTTCTGCCACATGTATATATTGCATAGCAGTGACATCTGGACTTTTAGTCATCACCTGAGTAATATATACTGGACCTACTAAGCAATTTATTATCCCTCAACCCTCTCCTGTACTTCCGCCCATCCGAGGCTCCAGTGTTTCTTATTTCACATTCTATGTTCATGTGTAGACATTATTTAGCTTCCACGTATAAGTGACAACATGTGGTAATGAACTTAACTGTTTCTGAGTGATTTCACTTAAGATAATGGTTTTCAGTTACATTGATCTTGTTACAAAACACTTTTTCATGGCTGAATAGTATTTTATAGTGTGTGTGTGTGTGTGTGTGTGTGTGTGTATATATATATAAAATCTTCTTTACCAATCATCCATTGATGGACACTTAAGTTGATTCCATATCTTTGCTGTTGTGAGTAGTGCCATGATAAACATGAGTGCAGGACTCTCTTTGATATAATGATTTATTTTGTTTTGGGTAGATACCCAGTAGTGGGATTGCTGGATGCAATGCAAGTACTATTTTAGTTCTTTGACAAATGTCCATACTGTTTTCCACAGAGATTGTACTAATTTACATTCCTATCAACAGTGTATAAACGTTCCCTTTTCTTCTTTTCTCTGCATCCTTGACGACATCTGTTCTTTTTTGACTTTTTAACAGTAGCCATTTTCACTGCTGTAAGGTGATATCTCATGTGGTTTTAATTTGCATTTTTCTTAATGATCAGTGCTGTTGAAAATTTTTTTATATGCTTGTTGGCCATTTATATGTCTTCTTTTGAACAATGTCTGTTCATGTCCTTTGGCCACTTTTTAATGGAGTTATTTGTTTTGGTTTTCTTGTGTGTACTTTTCAAAAAAGGTGGAACTGTTAGTAGTATCAGGGAGGCAATGGGTCCAAAACTCCAAGGGATTCCTCCAGGTAGATTCTTGCCAGAACCTCCAACTGAAAAAATCATTAGTCTCAGAGAGTTATAACTCAAAGATGTCACTTAGCATGAAAAACTTGACTTGAGTGTAACAGAGAAACTTAATTTTTAAGCTTAAATGATAGACATATGAATAGCAAATGTGACTAGTAGCACAGGTCTACATAACTATCACCTCTTTGAATTACACATAAATCAAGAAAAAATAAAAGAAAAAATTCACAAATAGTTTCTATAAAGAATATTCTGGGAGAACTAGTGAAATATCTTACTGTACTAAAGATTTTAATAAATTGTTAGTCTCTAAATTGTGTGTGCTTTATGGACTAGAAACACATTTACAAAACCAAAACCTTATCACCTTTGAAAGGATAAGGATGACAGAAAACAGAAGCCGAACGAACTATGAATTAAAGATGTTTCTGATTATGAAAGGGCCACGACTGGAACAAAATTAACAATCAAAGATAAGATAATTTAAATTAATTTCTCCTGTAGCTTAAAAAAATTGTAACTATGCAAAGCAATAGAGCTTATTAAACTTTAGATAGTATTAATCAAAAGAGACACCAAGAAAAATCCTCTTAAACTTTCCATAAAAGGTTGATGAAAATAATTCTACACTTACCCAAATTGCCTTGACAAGAACAAAAATCAAGCTGTTTTTGGTTTTATATTCTCCATAAAATATGCCTGAGCTAATAGCGTCTATAGAATTTTGAGAGACAAGAGGTTAGTGTTTCTCAAATTTTATGATAACCTAAATGTTTTTGATATTTCAAGAAAAGAGAAAAACATTTGCAAAATACTCAAGGGCTCAGGAACTTTGCCAACCATGAGTATTTCTGAACAAAATATTGGAAAATATTTCAGTTAACCTACAGTTTAATAAAATAAGAACACAAGAATGGAAAATTATCACTATATCTGAATAAGTAAAAAGCATTTAAAATAGTTAAATAAAATTACATCTAAAATATTTTGAAATTAATTTGTTACCAGTCTGAAAGTTAATGTCAGTTTTATTGTTGTGAGGCTAGGTTAAATATAAATGACTTAGAGATAAGCTAGTTATTAAGATATATATTACACTTATGAAAACCCATGTATGTAAGAGTGGGTGGAAACAAAAAATGTAGCAAATGTTTCATTTTTTTTATGCTAAATATTAAATCAAAAAAATGTTAAAAAGTAGTTTTGAAAATTTTAATGATAAGTATTTGTAAAATAATAACTCAATAAACATTGATAACATTAAAATGACTGAATAAATGCAACAAAAGTCAACATAGCAAAACTTTAAAAATTTTAAAAAGCAAAATGAGAAAGTATGAATATTAGAAAAAGTTATATCCAAAGGAAATATGAGCAAACATCTATTACAGTAGTAAACACAAGTATTTATTTTTCTCTGTCAAAAAGAAAACTTAAATACAAATCTGCATGACTTATGTGAATGAAGACTAAAATAAAATTTCTTAGAAATTTAAAAAATGAAAAGAATTGTATAGTTTCATAAAATAAATTCAAACCAAATGAAAATAAGTAACGATTCATTTTATGTAAAATAATAAACATCAAAAAACTAAATGAGAAAGTAATTTTTTATCTATAAGTGCAAACACAAAAAATATCTAAATTATTGTAGTTTGAGAATATTAAAAAGTATAGCAAAAATTATGAAAAATGCAAAAAGACAATGATAGAAACATAACTGAGCATTACTTTAACAAGGCTTTATTAGCTTTCTGATAATAAGTGAACAAAGTAGATAATGGTAGATTATTTTATAATATAATAAATAAACTTGCAAAAATTTCATTTTTTACCATACCGAAAGATAATATTTCTGCAGTAAGCACAAAAGAAAGGCATTATCATCAGAAAACCAAGACTCCTTATCATTACATCAAATCATTAAAAAGGAAGAGTCAAAATAATCAAAATAGTACCTTTTAGGGAGTATATCCATGTGTACGTAGCTTACCAAACAAACAGTAGAATTATTTTGAAATTTAAAAATTGACAAAAATGGTAAGCCAAAAGGTAAATATGTGCATTGGCTATATAAAAGCAAGAAATTTCACTAATAATAGTATGAGCAAAATTCTTCAAAATAACCAGGACGTGTGTTGGTAGACATACCTTCCCCCACCACCCACCCACACATACAGAGAGGGAGAATGAATGACATTCATTTATATAGTCTTAAAATGATCATTTAAAAGGGAGAAAGTTAATCTTAAATTCACTTATATGATCAATGAAGTCTCTATTAAAGTTTCAGTGGATTTCTTTAGAAGAGGACATTCTAGAATTAAAATTCAAGAATAATGTCAAAGTGAGTTTTAAAACAAAAGTGATAAACATTGTCCTTGACTTTATATTTCAGATAATCTGACAGTATTTTACATACAATGATATTAATATGAAAAGAAACAGATCAATGGAAAGGAATAGCTCATGTATAGAATTGAAATAGAAAATACTGATGTTGAACAAGAAATGCAAATCAAAATATACTGCAATATATATTTTGATCTGCAAAATATTATTGGAAAATTAGCTATTTAAAAACACATATGTGGACCTTACAGTAAACATGAAATAAAGCCAAGAAGCATTAAAATAATAACCATAAAACTTTATGTTATAAAAGCAAGAAAGATTCAATATCCTTAAAACATAAAACTTAGATATAGTATATATAAATACTCTATAAAAGTAATGTATTTTGTATAAATATGTAAAAATAAAATGCTGTTACTGCAAATGAAAATTAGCAAATGACACAATCTTCTAATCACAAAAAATAGAAATAATATATATGACCAATTAAACTACAAAAAACATTTTTCTACCATAATAAATGAAGGCTAAACTAAAGCTAAAAACTATTATGCTGGGTTCAGTGCTATCATATAAGCCTTTAAAAGCAGCAGCAGAAAGCAAAAGTGTCCGTCAGAAATGGCGTGAAAGGAGGCAGGAGAGATGAAAAAGAAGGGAAGTTTGGGGAGATTAGAAGCATGAGAAGGACTCAACCTGCCTTTGCCAGCTTTGAAGATGGAGAAAGGAGCTCCAGCCAAAACATTTGAATGGCTTCTGAAAGCTGAGAACGAACCACGGCCGACAGCCAGCGAGTTATCTTGGACTTCAGTCCTACAACTGCATGGAACTGAATTCTTCCAACAGCCTGAATGAGCTTGGAAGTGGATTCATTCCTAGATCCTCTAGAAGGAAACGCAGCCGTGCTCACACTTTGATTTCAGCCTTGTGAAACCAGGACAAGAGAAACAGCTGAACCATACTGTGCCTGAATTTCTGACCCATAGAGCTCTGAAATAATACGAGTATTGTTTTATGCCTCAGACTGGTAATTTGGTGAGAGAACACTAACAACCAGAAAAATGTCTCTCCTGATGATTTGGCAGAGGTTAAACAATCAAAAAATTATTGTCAAATGACAGGCACAGCTATATTTAGTACTGGCAACAAATTCTCTCAGATTTTCTAGAAACAAATTTGTTATAGTATGTGTCTAGAGCCTCAAAGATGTTCGTAGTCCATGCTAATTCTATCCATCAGAATCCACCATTATGACCTAAGCAGAACTATGGACTAAAGTTTAAATATAAGGGTATTGGCCTGGCACTGTGATTCACCCCTGTAATTCCAGCATTTGGGGAGGCTGGGGTGGGCGGCTCACCTGAGGTCTGGTGTTCAAGACCAGCCTGGTCAACATGGTGGAACCCTGTCTCTACAAAAAACACAAAAATTAGGTGGGCATGGTGGTGGGCTCCCATGATCCAAGCTACTCGAGAAGCTGAGGCAGGAGAATGACTTGAACCCGGGAGGTGGAGGTTGCAGTGAGCCGAGATTATGCCACTGCACTCCAGCCTATGTGACAGAGTGAGACTCCTTTCTCAATAAACAAATAAATAAGTAAAATAAATATAAGGTTATTATTCATAGTAGCAAACATTTAGAAACCACCTTTAATTCCAAATAAATTATAATCATTTATATGTTGAAATATTATTAAGGCAATAATGTCATACTGCAAAAAAATATTTGAATATACCCAATATATAGTACCAGATGAAAAAGTGTGCTTCAAAAGTAAACAAAATCTGTCAATATCTATCTGTCCATCCATCCATCCACTCACATTTGCACACACATGCACATGTACACACACCACATGGAAAACAGACTGGGAAGAAATATAATAAAGTGTCAATAGTCGGCATTTCTAGTGGACAAAAGTATGACTATTTTAAATCTTCTAATTTCTAATTTCTAATTTTCTGTTTTTCAATATTTTTTGTAATCATGTGAATTATGTTTGTGATAAAATTATTAAGAAGCAAACATTATTTCACATGTTTGAAATAGAAACATCACATGTGTAGATTTAATATGTAGCTAGACTTAAGTATATTAAAACTTTAAATATCATGCCTCTTACTTTGTATATCTGGTTTTTACTTTTCTTTTTTTTTTCTTTCTTTTTTTTGAGACATAGTCTCACTCTGTTGCCCAGGCTGTAGGGCAGTGCATGATATCTGCTCACTGCAGCCTCTGCCTCCCAGGTTAAAGCAAGTATCTGCTTCAGCCTCCAGAGTAGCTGGAATTACAGGTGACTGCCACCATGCCCAGCTATTTTTTTTTTTTTTAATTTTTAGTAGAGACAAGGTTTCACCATCTTGGCCAGGCTGGTCTTGAACTCCTGGCCTCATGATCTACCCGCCTTGGCCTCCCAAAGTGCTGGGATCCCCTGTGCGATCCACTGTGCCTGCACTTTACTTTTGTTTCAACCAGGAAATATTGATTATGTATCTGGGAACACTTGATTTTTCAGAAGCATATCTTAGAGTTGTCACTAATTTTTCTTTTTTCTGTTTCTTGGACTTATTAATGTTTCCTTTTATGCTTACATATTGACATATCAACAAAAAACCTTGAATTTATTTTTTGATTACATAGAATCTAATAGCATCTAAATAAATGTAATCTAATAGCATCTTTTTAGCCCATTGAACATCATAATTTAAAACTGAACTGGACATATGTTGCAATGCAAATTTAAAAATGTACTTTACTCAATGGAAACAATATAAAATTTAAAAAAACAAAACAAAACCTTACAATGCCATCTTCATTATGATCAAGATTATGAAAATTAGCATCATTTCTTCTCTTTTCTTACCAATTACAGCTTCACAAATATGTTCACATATATTCACAAAATCCAGTTTTAATGAAGTTTCAAGAAAGGTAAAATCTGCAGCACCCCACCTCCCATTAAGACTGTTAAAAACAATTGATATTGGCTAAAAGCCACGCAGGAATAGGTAAGAGGAAAAGAGGAAGATCCAATGGAAACACATTTCAGGACATTTTGGCAAGAAAATTCTCAGAGTTAGGGTATTTTTTAAGTTACAGAAGCATGATTCTGTGTTTTCAACAATGCAAAAGAAAATTAGAGTAGACAGATAGAAGTATATCCTTTAGTAGACCCTTTTGAATAAATTTGGTTCAGAGAAAATGAGGAGAGATGGCTTTTAAAAGAACCACACTATAAGCCATATTTGTAGAAAGTGGTTTGAGTTTGGGACAGCAAAGAAGGATCCTTTAAACTATAAAAACATGTTATCACAACACTGGATGCTGTGTTTCTTCCTGACTCAGTCCCAACCCCCATATCACAGGAACCTCCTAAAATAACACTCAGAGACGATCCAAATTCAATGCTGAGACACAAATCAGCACAGCATAGCACAGAGATATTTTAGCATCAAAAAATGCTAAAAGAAGTAGCAAAACTTTCTAATAAATAAATATCACCCAGAAAATGTTACTACATAGCAGATGAAAATTGTGCCAGATATTTTGGTTTAAAAGTCATAAATAGTCAATGGCTTTTCTAAACAAAAACTGTATCAGAAAAACAAGAATTCTGTAACCACATAGTGAGTCATGGGGAGAAAATGCAATGTAAGAGGCAGCAGGAAAAAGGACATGCTTAGAAAATTTAAGACAGAACTGCAAGGGATACAAGCAAGAAGAGGGATTGTGTAAGGCTCAGTAAAGATCAAAGATAATATAGTAATAATACATTGAAGTAAGAATGTATTATACAAGATTGGAGAGGCAATAATAGACATAAAGAAAGGAAATTTAACATGCCAATAACTAGAATTCCTGAAGAAAATAGATGAAATAATGGACACAGCAAACACTTAAATATATAATTTAGACTTAAACTTTTGATACTGATTGTACTAGATCAGATCTCCCACTAAAAAGAATATAAAATTTAAAAAGCAGCTACCTTAAGACAGTCTAGAATAAAGAAACTTAGGCAGATTCCGATGCCGAGTATATGCTCAGAGGAATGCAGTTACACAAAGTGGATTTTTGTCTTCCCAGATGTTATCCTGAGACTAGACGCAGTCATCCTACTGTGCACATTCTTCCTCTCTTGAAAATTTATAAAAACAAATTCAGGAAAACTGTGGCTTTTGGAAAGGTATTCTCAGAAGGTAAAGGGCCAGAGAGGGGATTCCTGAAGTCTGTGTATTCACATCACTGGCTCCCATAAGTCAACAATAAACAAGCTAGACAGAAACAGTTCCAACAATGTTATAAACTAAGAAAGAAAGCTTAACCAAAAAGTTTATAATGAAGCTTATAGAATAAGAATGTAAAGAAAATTTTTTGACAGCTGTACACTGTGTTTGTGTTTTAAGCTAAGTATTGCAAAAGAGTAAAAAAGTTTTTTTAAAATTAAAAAGTTTACAAAAGTAAAAACAGTTCAGTAAGCTGAAGTCAATGTATTATTAAAGAAAGAAAAAAAGTAAGTTTACTGTAGCCTAAGTGGGCGGTGTTGATAAAGTCTACAGTAGTGTACACGTCCTGGGCCTTCACATTCATTCACTGCTCACTTACTTCTCAGCCAGGGCGAATTCCAGTTCTGCAGGCTCTATTCATGGTACATGCGTTATACAAGTGTACCATTTTTAAAAAACCTTGTATACCATATTTTACTGTATGTCTATATTTAGTTATGTTTATTTGCACAAATACTTACCATTCTGTTACAAATGCCTACAGCACTTAGGACAGTATGACGTACAGGTTTGTAGCTTAGGTGCAATAGTCTATACCACATCATCTAGTAGGCTATACTTTGTGTAAGGACACTCCATGATGTTGCTCAAGGACAAATCACAATATGCCATTTTGATATATTAAATTGATTTTTATATATGTTAAGATTGAATTTGGATAATATTTCTATTTTTTATTTAAGAAATCTATTTTTAAAAATAAATGTTTCCTGTCTTCAATTTTTAGTGTAGCTTTTGGTTTTTAATTCCTGTTAATATATTTCAAAGGCCTTTCCTTACCCTTTTTTCTACCAAAGGGAGAAAAAAAATCCTTCCAAAGAGAATAAAATCTAATTTGGCACTACCATATGTCAGGGAATCACTACTTTTATATCTATCCAAAGCCAATTTTGTTGTGTTGCAGACTTTTTGAAAAGCGATTGCTATAATTTACATTTTACTAGGGATAAAAAATATCCTTTTAGAAACTGTTGAATGGTCTGTCATTACTGAATTCAGCATCTTCTAGTCTGTCCTTGACATGAAATATTCTTGTCCTCTGAGTTCACATTTTGTATTTCAGGTCCTTCCACTTTGTCATTTAATCCACATTTCAGCTATATAAAAAAAAAATAGGCAGTTGAGTGCTTTTAAAAAGAAAATTATCCAACAGAATATTTTAGAAAATAAGATGCTCGAGACCTTTTCACCTGGTAGAGGGAAGAGGAGGGGGCAATATATACGATAATCACAAATATGAGAAGCCACTGACATTGTGTACTGACAGTGAGTCAATAATTTTCACCAAATATGTTAGAAAAGTTGTGGCTTAAAGTAGCTTGGATAAATGCTGAAACTGATTATTTCCAAATTTAGTAGAAAAAATAGGTGACAATCAATGTAAATTTCAATCCACAAGGACATGTGTATATATGTATACACACACATATATAAATGTATATACATATATTTAAATACATAATGACATTTCACAAGTAATTAACACATTTCTAGTTTTCTTATAGCTTACTACTGGGAGTATCCCTTACACCAGTAGTTCTAATATTTTATGTGACTATGTGCTCAATCTTTTATATGACCTGTGCTCAAAAAAAAAAATTAAGATACCTTAGTCCCACTCCTGGAGATTCCATTTCTGACAGTCTTGGACTCTAGCCTGGAAATTTGTGATTCTGATGCAGAGATGAATGGACTACACAGATAAGAAAAGACTTTCATAATCTCTTTCATTTCAAATAGTGGTTTGTTCTCCCCCCATGTAATGTTATTCTTTCCTTGAAAGGTTGATTTTGCACAAAATAAATTGTGCACTTATTTTTTACATTCTGCATCTCCACATTTTGTCCAGCATTGTTTTGAGAAAATTCAACCAAGTATAATTCTTTACAGCACACAGTTTATTAAAATAAACAACCTATAATAAGTGTCTTACCTTCCTTTATTTATCAATATGCCATTATTTCCTTACTTATTCCCAAATCACAATAAAGGAGAGAGATTATTTATTGTTGTTATTTTGAGACAGGGTCTTGCTTTGTCACCCAGGCTGGAGTGCAGTGCCAGGATCTCGGCTCCTGCAGCCTTGACTTCCTGGGTCTCAGGTGATCCTTCAACCTCAGCTTCCTGAGTAGCTGGGACTACAGATGTGTACCACCACATCTGGCTTTTTTTGTTTGTTTTTTGTTTGTAGAGATGGTTTCGCCATGTTGCTCAGGATAGTTTTGAACTCCTGGGCTCAAGCGATCTACCTGCCTTAGACTACCAAAGAACTGAGATTACAGGAGTGAGCCACTATGCCTGGCCATGGAGATTTATTATTTATTGCTCTCCTTTCTTTTGTTCTAGTTATCACCACCCACAATTATTTAATCTGCACCAATTTTTTCCAATCTGTTTATTCCTTGAGTTGTTTCAGTTAATTAGCCATCAGATGACTGTCAATTTATTGAACGTTTAGTATCTCATAAATTGCAAGGCAGCATAAGATCAAAGCTGCTTGAGGTAGGAGCCTGCTTATGTGGTACAGCTTGAGACATGCCAGTTGGTGTCCTGACAAAATAATAATAACAACAATAATAAACATCTCTGGAGTATAAAGTTCTACTTTTTAACCTTTCACTCATTTGAATTAAACCTTGTCCTCATTATGTGATGAAAAGAGAATGCTTATACACTGCTAGTTGGAATGTAAATCAGTACAACCTCTATGCAAAAAAAATATGGAGATGTTTCAAAAAACTACAAATAGAACTACCTTTTGATCAAGTAATCCCACTACTAAGTATTGAAACAAAGGAAAAGAAATCATGATATTAAAAAGACACCTGCACATGTATGTTTATCACAGCACAGTTCACAACTGCAAAGATGTGGAATCCACCTTAATATTCATCAACTGATGAGTGAATAAGGAAACTGAAGTGTGTGTGTATATATATATATACATATATATATATATATATATATATACACACACATATACATACACACCATGAGTACTATTAAGCCATAAAAAAAGAATGAAATAATGTGTTTTGCAGCCACCTAGATGGACTGGAGACCGTTATCCTAGGTGAAGTAACTCAGGAATGAAAAATCAAATACCAAATACTCTGACTTACAAGTGGGAACTAAGCTACGGGTACACAAAAGTATATAGAGTGGTATAATGAACATTAGAGATTTAGAAGGAGGAGGGTAATGGGGAGCAAGGAATGAAAAACTACCTGTTGGATACAATATACATTCAGGTGATAGCTTCACTAAATGCCAAGACTTTACCACTATAATATTCATCCAAGTAACCAAAAACTACTTGTATTCTTAAAGCTATTGAAATAAAAAAAAATACAATAAAAAATTAAAAAATAAAGTCAATAAATCTTATCATCATCAGATATCCTCTTCCTCAAATCCTCATCTAGTGGCGATTCTAGCTTTTAAAATATAGATTTAAATAATCATTAAGGATTCTTGATATGTAACTTTGAAAAATATGCTTATGTCTAAGAAATGGCAAATGAGGATTACAAGCAGGATTTTTATGAGGATCAAACAAAATATAGTCCTGTGGGTAAAATTTGTTTTCATCAATGGTTATTTTTGGAGTAAATTATTTGGCTACTTAATTTTTTAGGATTCCTGAGAAACTTAGGAAGAGGAAACAAATCAGGAAGAGGTCATAGGAAGAAAATGGGGCAAAGACAAGGAAGAATTAAAAAAAACAAAATTTTTTGAAAGCAAATTAGCAAAGTAAAAATTTTGCCTAATTCATAATTTTGCCTGGGATTCACTTGTGTTGAGTTAGGTGAATAAAATCAACTTGTTGGTCAGAACTTGAATTTGTGTTAAGTCAGTGGAACCTCAATTCTTCCTGTTCATGATTGTGATGGTAGTGAAAGGAAAGTGTGTCTGTAAAACACTATCCACTCTAAGATATAAACCACATTTTACATAATAATAATGAGGTTGGTGAGGATGATGTTGATAGAACATGATCCATAGAGCTACATGAAGGTAACGACTATTTGTTCATTCAGGCACACTGCATATGGTGAAAACAAAAGCTAAAAATACTAATTCCTGCAGTGAGAGCAATGTGATTTAAATCTGAAGTGCAAACTATTTGTTTACATATGACTAGCTAGCTCAATACATAGCATTTATAGGTGGGAAAACAGAGTATTTCAAAAATAATGTGCTGATCCTGAGGAATTTGTTCTTGACTTGTATGCAATACCACAGGATAGTGTCACTGTTATTCATTCATTCACTACCAGTGGTGGTGTCTGGATGGTTAACTGGCTTCTTTTCAAGCCTTTAGGAAATACAGAGATTAGGCAGCATTATGCCCCAGACTCCTGCATGCTTTGAGAATGTTAGTAATAGTCTAGTGGAATAGGGATCTTTTTTTTTTTTTAATGAAAATTAAGTCCATGTCAGGAAAGAAAGGATAGAGGAGAAAGATCAAGACAGAAAGCAGCTATTCCTTAAGGACACCGATCTTAAAATGACAATGGCAGATGAATGGTGAGCATAAAATGTAATGTAACTAAATTATTAAAGTAAATTTATTTCTACTAAGGAAAGGTTTTTTATTGCATTAAAATAAATGAGAAAGTAACATTGGCCCCTCTTCCTCTAAATCAAGGCACTGTACTTAAGAACTGATACTTTTTTAGAATGTTTACTATTTTAGTACTTTTTAAATTAATAATTCCACAGGAATACACTTTCTTTAATGAAAAATATATATTTTAACAAAGTAGATATTATTATAAGTAGAGAGATAAAAAGGTACTTTTTGAAGTCTTTTTTCTCAATATTTTGAATATTTATTTTCAAAAATCTACAGTAAAAACTCACACCTTGTAGTCCATAAAATTACATTTTAAAATATGCATATGATTTACCCAAAAGTTCAAAATAGTTGTCGTGGGTGATAACAAATGCATATTTTCTATGAATGTGAAATAATGTATTAAAAGAGAAATGTATGTCTCTGTTAGAAGGAATGCTTTTCCCTACCACATCTTCAGGCGTTATCAGACTTTGGTGTCTCATTTGTATCCTCAGTGAACATTCTGGCACCACATGGATAGCTTCTCAGTCTTGAAGCTTTTTGGCACTGCAATGTTCAGCCTTAAAATATGGTTTTACTGAAATCATCTCAGAGAAGCTCTTCATTTAGCTAATCTTGGTATCACCCTCTGCCCCTCACCCCCAAAACACACGCAGAGTTTAATTTCTGACAGACTCTTTTATGGATCATGTGGGTAGCAGTGCACCCTCTAGGTCAAAGTGGTGATCTAAATCAGACCTTTGTCAGGGCACATCAGCTGGATCAGCTGTGGAACCATGATTCATTTCAGCTGATGTCCGCTAGAATCTCTCAGCATTCATGATGCAGCAGCGACTTTCCTAAGTTGCTTTGATGCAGTCTCTGAAAATCACAAAGGAGAAATTACAGCTATATAAAGTGGAGAGTTAAACACTGCTGGCCCTTCATGTCCACCGTGCGTTTTTGCTGATTTAAGGCAAATATTGTTTAACTCACAAAGTTATGTTGACACTAGCTGTTTTTATTATTTTGACTCAGCTTTTTACTTAAAAAAAATAAAAGTTTGCCACGTGGTAAAAATCATTTTGTACAGACGATTTTCCATTTTAGATCCCTTCCCCTCCCACTCCAGTTAAAAACGTAAAAATAAAATAAAACCATAGTTTTGTTAAAGGGGGTAAATATTAATGAAAAAATTGTTAATTTGGGATTAGCATAATTTTGGATTAGCATAATTAATATTTGTAAGCAGGTAGTTTAAAAGTCTCTGAAAGTTATCTCATATTCTTGCATATATTAGTTAGTATACTTCTAAAATATTGCAACCTGTAGTCTTTTTCATTGATCACAATACCAGGCAAGTAGAGGCCAAATTATTTCCCTTTTTTGGTACTATTAATATGCTATTAGGTTTGAACATCTACATGCTGACAGAAAAACCACAGCAACAAGAGACAATAGTTTTATCTTGCAGGTTTGATACGGCCAAGTGTATTTTAATAAAATAACATCAAGATTATGGAGTCGTTGGTTAAATAATTTTGATCATAATAATTCCAAGACTTAAAACCCTGATATATGATGCACAGAAGAGAAAAAAGGAAGTTGGGGGAGTAGGGAAGAATATCTGTTTCATGTGTCAATATGGCTATACTGTAAAAAAGAGATTTTTTCATCAAGAGAAACTTGAGTGTGCTTAGGCATCACTTATAAAATTGACAAAATAGAGATTTCATACCCTACCCCGGAACTACTGAATAAAAAGAATTAGGGGTGTCTCCTGAAAATCTGCATTTTGAAAATATCTCCAGGTAAGAATAATTAGACAGCCAACATTGGGAACCCCATTTTATGTGATTCATAATAGAATTAGAATAAATCAGTGTTAGCTTCCTGGGAATATTAAATTAATATTCATCTTTTTTGTCCTGTATAATGCCCATCACATAGTAGTTATTGAAATATTTGTTAGATGAATGAACAAAGATACTGGGAGGCATGTTTCATTCAAATGTAATGAAAAGGTATTTTGTCAACTTGAATTGTCCTTTCCTGTGCCTGCAGGTGTTCAAGAAAAGGCTAGATGATTACTTATTGGTGTTGCTGGTATCGGAAAAGTGCAGGGACTGACATATAGTAAGACCTCAATAAATGTTTCACAAATTAATGCATAAACTAAATGTGAATTTCTTGATCAAATTAAGTGACTGTGAAACAGATCAGTGGTGGAGTTACAATCAGATTAATAAGAACAAATGAGCTTATGAATAACTCATTCTATAGGAGGACATAGATATAATTATATAACTTTTTGGCATTTCTCAAAAATGACAGATCTTCAACTTTAAATGTATATAAACACCTCTAAAATCCTTAAATTTAAATGCCAAATCTACTCTTGATTCTTCAGCGACATTCCTGACCCAAATTAATCACTCCCAACATTGTACCATTCAAAGTACTTTGGATTCACCTTTCTTTTATCATTTATTATTTTTTTGAGAATGTATTTGTTTTTCTCTTGTAAAAACTACCTTCCTTGAGGTTGAGAGCACTGTCATTTTGCCCTCCTCCAACCTCCTCGCAATGATAGGTCTGTTGGACTCGGTATTTGTTAACTGTTGTGCTGAGCTGTGTCATTCATAGTACCAGTGCATGGAGCACTTTTAGTAACTTGACAATTCTCTTCACTAACAATCAGTGTTAAGGTTCTGCTATCATTATCAGGCACTAAAATTGTATGCTGATTTAAAGACAAAAATCCAATTATACATGAATATTTTATGTCTGATTCTTTACCTGATTATATCACATGGATCTTATTACATTTTCTTCTTGGGGTAGGAAGGAGTAGCCAGCTGCATGCTCAGTTTTTTTTCTTTTTGTTTCTCAGGATTTGCTTGTTTAAAAAATCTGTATCTATCTATCTATCTGTCTGTCTATCTATCTATCCAACCGTCCGTCCGTCCATCCATCCATCCATCCATGAATCCATCATATACTTAGGCAGAGCTTACTACCATCTTGCATAAGATGCAAGTTTGTAAATGCATTTTACTTGTTCTTTCAGGTAATGGGCTTGGAATGAGTTATATAATATACATTTTGACAGTTCAGTTGACTTATGCATCCAGGATGATTGATTCATGTATTATTTCAAGAATAAGGTACACTTCATTTTCCACAGCCCATTTTCACCATTGTTAGACTTTAGTCTCTTTATGATCTAAAGGAAACTTGAGCCACTTTTTTTTTTTTAATTTGCAGCTTCATTAGTCTCTCTGTGTTCCCTTTCTTCATAGGATTGAAGAAAAATATTTGGTGAATTCCTTCAAAGACATATTATCATTGTCTAAGTTTTAAGGTATCTAGGGTCTTGATGAATGCATGATTGGGGGAAACCTTCAGGCTCAGGTCATTGATGGCATACTAAGTAATTACACAACTTTCGTAGTAGGAAGACTAGTACAGGTGGTGGCTGCTAGCTGACCAAAGAGCTCAAGCATAATCCTCCCCACCCCCTTTTCCTTAGCCAACTATTCACAATACACTCCATGTATGTACGGTTTAGGTTTGGTAGAGACTTAGGTAGAGAATACACACAATGAGTGGGTTTTGCTGTTTGTTATTTTAGTTCCTGGATTTCCTCATATTCCTGTGACTGCGGTTTGCCAGGAAATCTCTAAGAGTTAAAGCTGAAAATGATGAAAAACGTACCCCCAAGGGAACACCTTATTAAGTTATAGAACCCCCTGTAAAATATGCCTGCTTTGCTGCTGTTGGTGCTCTAGAACTTACAAGTAGGGGTTTATTATATTTTGTCCAGAGTTTATATTTTGTATCTGCTTGGAGATGTGTCTGGTAGGAGTTTATTTGGCCATTTTAGAAGAACTTCCCTGGTATTTTTCAAATACTGTTCATTACATTTTAAAGGAGAATGGCAGTATAGCAATCCTACAATTTACCCTCTGAGATTCTGAGGTCATTTTCAAAAGAACTTGTTTAGCCTCCTTTGTATAAGTAACTAAGTTTATTTTTCATCATAAATTATAAACTCAGTAATTCAAATGGGATTAACACTTAGTAATTTAGTTGATAAGGGCAAAGTTCAGGGAAATAGTTAAGGGAGGCTCCTCATATCTAAAATAATATGGAATAATCTGCAATAAGATCAGACAAGGAATGAAAGATAGAATTCATAGAATTATCAAATCTTGGTATTGGAAAGTATCTTAGGACTCATTGTACCTAAAACTAGAATTCCTCCCATAGTATCTCCCAACAACATCGTCTTTATGGACTACAAAAGTGTGCTAATACAAATGTTAAACATGGCAGTAAAGTAGATAGGAATAGTTAGCTAGAAATGGTGAAACATCACATAAGTTTTCTCATACTGAGCTACTCTGCCATGTTTTATGTTTTATTTTAAAATTTCAAATTTCTAGGTTAGCTTTGCCATTGTACTATTTTATAGTTTTTTACTGTATAAGTTTCATGCTTATATAATCAAATAATCAGGATACTTGTGGGTGAGTAATGTCAGAGTCATACATTAGAAACTAGAATTATTTTATTTTTTGGAAGGATAAGTTACAAGGGAGTCAATTAAAGCAGTTTCCTAATGATAAAATAAGAAAAACAACTTTGGATCGCTTTAGTGTTTTTAATAATACATACAAAGTCAACTCCAAAGAATTTCTGAGACATAAATTCTTTTAATATATTGAAAAAATTTAAAAGGCAAATCTAAATGACAAAGAATTATACAATTTCTGATCATAGATCAAAATGATAGTGTTAAGAAAGCATTAGCATCTTTCTGGGGGGTGTTCTATATACAAACATAAAAGAACATTTGAAGTGAACCTTAAAACTTATAAGCCTTTGTCCCAAACTCACTAATTCTCATATAAAAGAGTTGTAAACATTGGATTAGCACAGTAATCATTAAAAAACTAAGTGCAAATAAACAGGTGGATTTTTTTTCAAATACCCTTAATATTTATGCAGTACATTGCTTCCAAGAACAAATATACATAGTAAATAACTCCAAAAGGGAATAGAACAATATATTGAGGACAAGAACTGAATGTAATCAGATCATAATATGATAATTTTCAAAAGATAAACTTAATGTTGTATCCATACATTCCCTAAGGATAAGTGAGGCACTGGTGTTTTATAACAGCCAGAAATTTAAAAATAATCTTCCTGCTTAGTAAATCTTAAACAAATGCCACTGTACTCCCACCCTACCACCATGAACATCAAGTCCTGTGAGGGAAAAATGAAGCATAAATGCAATTAATCTCAAAATAAAGCTACTTTCTTTTTACACGATAACAAGATGAATGTGGAAGATCCACTGTTTTCAAAACACCAATGTAGGGAATAGTGGCTTTATTTGTATCCTTTAAAAAAAAATGCCAATGGCATTCTTGCATATTCAGTTCTACTACAGAGTTTAGTCCATGAAGTGAACTCAGTGAAGGAGAGTTTAGTGAATGAATTTATTATAGTTAAGTCTCCTTGAGCACTGTCTTTTATGAGAGTGGACATACAAGCTCCCTCCTTTATTATTTTCCGGAGCCAGTTTCTTCACTTCAAGTGAACCAGGTTTCACTCCCTTCTCAGATGTGCATGCTCATGCATTACCCGTTCTCATCTGTCCCTTCAGCCTCTCCTCTACTCTCTGCTCTTAGCTTGCAAATATGGTCTAGTGCTGCTCATCCGTAAACACCACAATCAAATTATTTTCTTTCCATTTCCAAAAGCGTAATACATTTTTTCTTCCTTTTAAAGAGAGACAACCTACTTAAAAATACAATGTACAAGTTAGGTTTACATTTCTTCACTTCTTAGCGCGTTACAATGGGTGTTTTGCCCACATTGAACTCATCTAAATGACTTTTGCCAAGGTTAGCAATCAGTGCCCATGTTATCCACTCTTCGTTCCTCCTGGGAACTTTTGTTTTCCCTAGGCTTTAGGTACTTTTCTTTTTTTTCTTTTTCATGTTCTCCTCCCTCCTACCTCTTCTGACTGTTTATTCTCAGTCTTCTCTCAATACCTCTTGCTTATAAGCTACCGTTTTCTGAGATTCTGCCCCTGGATCTTCCTTATCACTCTGTCAAGTCAGGATCAGCTAAGTTATAACTAAATCCCACAACAATCTCAGCAGCTTAATACAAGCTTTTGTTGTTGTTCATACCACATGTTCATTTCAATTCAACCCAAGGTCTCCTTTTTATTGTTGTTATTCATATCCACAGGCTTACAGAGCCTCCAATACCTGGAATATGCCTAGTTACAGTGGCAGAGGGAAGAGAACATGGAAGATTAAATAAAATATAAAATAAAATAGAGATGTCAAGCCATTAGCATTTATGTGCTCATTGAAACCATCATTTGTTTCATCCAACAATCTTTATTTTAGGCTTATATCTATTAATCTAATTAACTATACATGCAACTTTCTACTAGATATCTCCACTCAAATATACAAATCTTGAAATCAGCCCACCCTAACTGAACTCTTTACTAAAACTTCTAATTTTGCTTACCTTCTAAGAACAAAAGTCAGATACCTGGGTGGGGGTTATTCACATTTTATTTCTTTTCTTTATCTCATTTTTCAATGAGAACTTAATGTAACTTAATTAATAATATTGTTAGAATCTATGACCTCCTCTCTATTCACATTGTTTCCTTAATGTAATCCTTCATATTTATTCTTAAATTGCTGCACTGTCTCCTTTTGTGATCTTCCTTCTACTATCTCTCCTAAACTATCCTTGTCACTGCTGTCAAAATTTTCTATCTATGCCATGAATTTGATCACTTACTATTTTAAAATGCTTTCTTCTCCTTGTTAACTCTAGGATAATGTCCAAACTTGTATTGCATTGTCCCTGTTATGATATGATCTTGGATGATCTGGCTAGCTTCAACTCTCTTCTCTTCCTCCAGCTGATCACATTCCATGATCTGAAGTTGATAGCAAGCTTATTAAGAAATAAAGAAGTGAAAATAAAAGACACCTTCATAAAAATTTTATAAAAAAACATGTAAAGAAAGAAAACTCAAGTTTGATGTCAAAACTGAGAAAACCTATGGTTCTTAGTAGGAATTTCTAATTCCTTTTGGTCAGTCAATTTATTAATCTGAAAAGATTGTTGAGGTCTGAGTAGGAGATGGACAGAGATAGTTTTGCTTTTAGAGAAAGACAATTAGCATGTGGAAGCAGTAGGTGCTTGAATTCACACTACGAAGATGTGTCCAATCATGACATTGAGGATATTTATACCTTGATGAAAAACCGTATCCATAGGTAATACCGGATTACTGTGTGAACAGTAATACCACTTCTCAAACACAGGGCAATGACCAAGTAGGGTCATGTAGTACTTAGGGCTTGCTCCTTCCAGTGCTATGGGAGAGCACATTCTTTATGAACATGGTGCAGGATTAGGATGAGGAAGATTGTCAGATATGCTGATTGGCATTCTATGGTATTTTAAAATATTTTAATGCTACAGATACAAGATAGAAGAAAATAAATGAAAATTTGAGAAATTTGGCTCCTTTGAGATGAAAAATAAAAGAAAAACATAGATTTATGTTTTCACACCTACAATATCCTTGCTACTGGATCTAGACAAGGGCTAAGTAAGCTACAGTAAGTGGGAAGGAAGAAAGGCTTTTGTAGTAGCAACCGTTTTTTTTTCCCTTATTTATTTTCCCTCTACCTATACCTACCTCTTTATATTATAATTTAATTGAGAAAAAAACCCCCCATAATTCCTATAGTAGACTGCAGTCTTAGAAAGTATCTTTTGTTTCCTACTAAGGGAAAATTAAATGCAAAGAGGAAAGTTTCCCAAATTACTAGTACAACATTACTGAATACAAAGTAGATTTTTCCTTCAACTGCCTAACATTTATAAGCAGAAAGATGAATTAGCAGAATGACAGGTTTTGGGAAATGACAAAAGGAAACAGATTACTGATGGGAATCAAATTATTTAGTCCCTCAGTTACATTCCAGGCATAAATAAAGTAAAACAATTAATCTTTTATTTCTGCCACCTGTAAATCTTCCAGGCATTGCATGCTCAATAGCATTAACAAATTCCAATGGAAAGACAGACTGGGCTAATTTATCCTTTACTCTGTAACTTCAAAGCCACCATATTTGACAGCTGCAATCATCTCCTGCAGTGTCTGTATGACAGTCCATGAGGTAGGATGGCTTCTATTCTGAAAAAAATCCTCACAATTACAGTGAAAGGGGGTGGACAATGTTAACATTCGCCAGAAAGGATGAGGCAAAGTACATGATCCCACACTAAAGATAATATTAAGCACTATGTGGCCAATTTCTGGCTTGTAAGGCACAAGTAAGGATAGGAGACTAGGAATGGATAAACTAGAAGAAAAACGTCCTGTGTTGTTTCCGTTTGTTAAGGGGTCAGAAAGTGTAATTATTTTTTGTCACCACTATGACATTTAAAATAAATAAATAAAATGTAAAGAAACAAGTAGAACTATCATTTGTGGCAGATGCCACTAAATTTTTACATGTCACTGCATCTCTTAACCATAATTATGATTTTAGAACTTCTGTCTTCACAGTAACAGAAGGAAAAATCTGAGTACGCACGGCAATATGAAAGACATTCTTATTTATTATAATTGTTTCATAATAAATTAGCCTGAGAATTTGATCTCAGACCTGTGCCTCGATTCCCATCCCAAAGCTGTGATGTCTCTAAGGCCATTCAGCCTGTTCCTAACACAAGTCTTTGGTATTTTCTTTTCTCCTGATACTGACACATATCTTCCTCCTTCTTTGTAGTTTTCTCTGTTACACACCTCACCTCACTAAGCCATTGAGCATATCTTGACCATCGTAGCTTTCCTAACTCTGGAATTATAAGGAAATACATTAGTAGAAGCTGTGATGAAAATTCTGCTAAATACTAGATTTTCTCTTATTTTAAGAAAAAAATTGTTTCTTTCTAATAAAACTTCATTTCCTTTCTACCATTCCTAACTCAAATTCAGAAAGACTCTTTCTGTTTATGTAGTTGATGTTTTTCTCTAGGTTATCACCCAGCATATTTATTTCTCTATAGGTCACCCCTTTTCTGAGTGATTTAGCAGTTAATCATAAGTCTTATCATGACTACTGCAAGCAATTGGATTTTGTTTGATTCTTAATGAAGCTGTGCATTGTGATGTTTCATTTCCATTTTTGGCCTGTGGTGATAACTTATGAGCAAAGCACAAGGAGAGAAAAGGGGTTGGGGAGAAGAGAGAGAAATGAAACCACTCAGGTCATTCTGGCTTCTTACAATTTTTAAGTATATTCTCAGCAGTTGTATCTCCCACATCCCCATAAAATTTCTGAAAGCCAAATACTGCCTGGATACAAAAAAAATATGAATTGATTCTGGCCTGTTAGAAATTCCAAGCCCTGTGGAGCTCCTGGTAGTATTTTCATCTTTTAAAAAATGTTTCTACTTTTTTTTTTTCATTAAAATCAAGCTTTATAGTTAATTGCTGATAACATCCTTTTTTACTTAGTTCTGTATGGAGCAATCAAATCTGCTTTATTCTCTCTCTATCTAGCTTCTAAGAACTGGTGCTATTTTGAGGATTTTTTCCCTCTGAGTTTAGCTAGTTTCCTGGAGTGAACAACAAATGCATTAAATGTCCATCCAAAGAAAAAATGCAATCTGATTTTTAAAA
Source organism: Cheracebus regulus (assembly GCA_963574635.1). Lineage (NCBI taxonomy): Eukaryota > Metazoa > Chordata > Mammalia > Primates > Pitheciidae > Cheracebus > Cheracebus regulus. The sequence continues at coordinate 35,374 of CAUYQU010096028.1, forward strand.
AATGTTTCAAAACTGTGTTCTCTGAGTTTTGTAATTGTAACTCTGCAGAATGAGTTAACTTGTTTAAATCACCCAAGACATTTTCCTCAGGCGTGTATGCATTTTAAGATGCTCAGGAAGATAGTGTGGGCATAGAAGCAAGGGGTAGTTATGGCCTCTGCTTGACCCCAGATAGCTCTGTCCAGATTTGTATCTTTATAACACCTCCTCTACCTGAGCCTAAAACCTTGTTGTTTTTTAATGAAAACAAAAATTGAGTATTGATTCCAGAAGCTACATAAAATATATAGACTTGGAATGAGGGTAGTAGCTATCTTGTAGTATGGCTCATCCATAAGCTTGTTAGTTATTATCTTGGGACCCTGAGAGAATTTAAAAAAGGATAGGCAAATTCTAGAAAAGAGTGGTGTGGGATAGGGGGTGATGGTGGAGTTTGGCTGTGGCAGCAGTGGCCCAGGATGCCAATAAGTGAAGTGGCCAAAGTGTTGGCGGTCCTAGATGGGGTCTGGATAAAAGTGGCTGGCTTTTTAATTACTATTTTTTGGTAGTCTTATTTTATTACTATGGTTAAAGAAAATGATGACCATAATTATTTTTGCATCATTCAGCATTGATATCTTTTGACATAAGAAACTACAACCTTGGGAGGCTGAGGCGGGCAGATCATGAGGTCAAGAGATCGAGACCTTCCTGGCCAACATGGTGAAACCCTGTCTCTACTAAAAAAATACAAAAATTAGCTGGGCATGGTGGCATGCCCCTGTAGTCCCAGCTACTCAGGAGGCTGAGGCAGGAGAATTGCTTGAACCTGGGAGGTGGAGGTCGCAGTGAGCCAAGATCATGCCACTGCACTCCAGCCTGGCGCTTGGTGACAGAGCAAGACTCTATCTCAAAAAAAAAAAAAAAAAGAAAGAAAGAAACTACCACCACAATGAAGGCGAATACCATATTCATCCATTTAGCATTAATAATTGTTTTTTAATCTGAAAACAAGTGTATTTATCTTTTATGAGCATTTTGTTTTGAGATCATTGTAGATTCTACACTTGTAATTAATAATGAAGAGAGAGCTCATATCTGTTAGCTGCACTCCATGGTAATAGCTATTGTTAAAAATAATTGTTTTAAAGTGACAAAAGTTATATATATTTGTCATATACAGCATGCTCTTTTGAAATATGTATATATTATGAACCGTCTAAATTAAGAAAGGTGGCTAAAAATGAAAGAACATGGAGAATCAGCTGGCCAAGATTCAATGCCACGCTACATTTGCCTTCACCTTTCCCACCACCATACCCACTATTTCTACCCTTCTTCCCTTGTATCGCCCCAAAATGACTAATTAAAATAAAATTTAAAAACTACAAGCAAAACACACACACACACACACACACACACACACACACACAATTCTACTGGAGAATTAAATAGGAAAGAAACCCAATTTATCTTCCATATAACTTTGAAAATATTCATTCAAAGAATTTCTAGCTTTTTTTTGAATAAAAAGAATGAAAGAGAGAAAGAGGAAGAGATTTTAGAAAAAGAGAGAAAAGGAGAAAGAAACAGCAAAAGAAAGAAAAAAAGAATGAAAGAGAGAAAGAAAGAGGAAGAGAAAGAGAGAGAGAGAATGAGATTCTTGTTTTATTGCCCAGGCTAGAATACAGTCTAAAAATGGGTATTAAAAACCTCTTTTATGCCAATAATTGTGTTTAACAATGGAGACAGGAAGGAATAGGGGATGAAAATA